>PVKY010003194.1:0-22491 GCA_004027775.1 Bradypus variegatus | reverse complement strand
CAGAATGAAGTCTGAAGCTTGGCGAGGCCTGAAGAGAATTCGCTCTTCACGACCTGACCTCTGTTTTTACTTTTCCAGTCACTGCCCCCACAACCCCTGCCCTCCAGCCACTCCTCAGAGCTCTACCGCTCACCCTTGCGCCTGCTGTCTCTTTCTCCTGGGATGCCCACCCCTGTCAGCCTGCGGCACATCCTTCGTGGCTGATTTCACAATGGCTGGCCCAGAGTCCTCACTGTCAGGGAAGATACACAAAGATTCCTAAAGCAAGGCAGGATACGGCAGGGACCCTCAGTATAGATACCACTGAGGAAAACCGCCAAACAGCCCAGGGCTCAGGCCCATATCACAACTGAGAAATTTCCCACCTTACCCACACTCGCCCAGCTCCCCACTAGACTTTGGGCACCTGCCCAAGTGAATGTCCCATGTGGCCACCAGCCAGATAACCGTCTCCACCCCTTCCCTGCAGTAAATAAGCAAGCTCCAGCCTGAAGCTGGGCTGGGTGGAGTTTGTTCCCTGGGATCTGATGAATGGGATTTTTAAACCTGCAAAGCCGAGACCCTGGTGAAGATCCCCTTGTGGGCATCCCCTTGCGACACCCCCTTGCGATACCCCCTTGTGAGGCCTGCTATGTGCAGCCACCCTGAGTCTCCCTCCGGGATACATCTCACGTGCCACATCTGGCGCCATCTGTTTCAGCTCTGTTAGGCAGAGCTTAGCAGTTAAAAGCACTGGCTGTAGAGCAGGGATTCTCAACCAGGGGTGATTTTGACCCCAGGGGATATCTGGCAATGTCTGAAGACATCTGTGAGTGTTATATCTTGGGGGATACATGCCACTGGCATCTAGTGCAAACATTCTACAATGCACAGGACAGCCCTCCACAGCAAAGAATTATTCGAATTATCTGTCCCAAAATGTTGATGGCACCAAGGTTGAGAAACCCTACTGTAGAGTCAGATGGTGTGGCTTCCTATCCCAGCTCTACCTGGGGCAACTCACCTACCTCCCATCTGCTTCAGTTTCCTCAGCTTTTAAGTGGGTATATTTACATCTACCCATAGGGTTGCTGTAAAGAATAAATGAGATAACAAATGTAAAGCACTTGAAAGTGTGCTTGGCATACAACAAGCTCTCAAGAAAGTATTATTATAGCCGTTATTATTTGTGGGATATATGGGTCTTAACTGAACGCTTTTTAAAGCAGCTTGGAAGTTAGTCTATTTGGATATATTATCACATTTGGCAGAATCAGGAAGTTCCCGTGTCACGTGTCACTTCCTCTGACAAACAACAGTGCTGCCCTGGGTTGTTCTGCCTGCTGATTCTAGGATGGCTGGGCCAAGCCTCTGAAACCCAGGGAGGTGCTCGGCTCTTCCACGCGGTGGCCTCAGCCGCTCACCTGATGACTTCCGGGGCTTGTCTCCTTGTCAGCCTCCCTGTAGTCTGATCTGAATCTGCCCTGACTCCCATGGCCTGGCTCACCCCACCCTTCCAGCGGGGTCCCCAGCTGCTCCAAATCAGCTTTTGCTTGAGCAAAGAGCCCACTCTCTGGCTGCCTTCTGGCCTCAAATTCCCCCAGTTTTGATGCTACTGCTTGAGTGGCCTCAGTTGCTTTCTGGGCACTGGCAAGCAATGGGGAGCAGTATGTTTCTATTTTTCTGCTTTTCAGTTATATCTGACCTACACCTGGAATTTTTCAAAATACTCAACAACTGAAGATAGCAATAGTGAAAAGGTTGTGAAAATGAAAAGAGGTAAGAGAAACATTTAAAATGTTATGAACTCTGAATATATACACCTTTACTCACATCAAAATATATATTTTTTTTCTCTGAAACATGTTTTAATTATTTAGGTAGTAGGGTTGGTAGGGGAGGCAGGGAGAAAGAAGGGGAATATTAAACATTCCAGAATTTGTATAAAAGGAAAACCAACACCTTCATGGGAAAGGATTGGAAAAAAATAGCTAGCCTTCCCTTTTAAGGAAAAAGGTCTGTCCTCGAAACAGAGTAAAATATGCCATCACTTAGGGAATAATTAGCTTTAAAGTGGATCCCAGAGGAACTCACTGCTGGGACATTTGTGGTCAGAGGGGTCGGCGGCCATCCCCACCCCCCAGCCCCCCACCGCCGCGGCAGGCTGCAGCCTCTGAAGGCCTCGGCAGTAAATTTAAAGAGAGCTGCATATTCCTGCTGCAAACCTGCTCCTCCTTTTGACAAGACAGATGGATGGGAGGGTGACAGGGTTGGCCGCCTCCGCCAGTTGTAACTGGCTGGTTTGTTTTCTTCCAAACTGATGGTTCCTCTCTTTAGGAAATTGGGCATTTGAAGAGACTTCTCTCACCCCATTTGATTCTGATGACAGGCTAAGTGCCCATTTTCTCACTCGCAAGTCGTTAGCGTGATGTTCAAGACGCAATCATCTGCCACATGATAGACTGACGCTCTGTTTTATCAAACTGGGGTTGAAGAATAACCGTGGGGGGAAGAAGATGCAGCTTTTCTTGGGAGGTCACAGTGTAAAAGGCCCCACCACCTTGGCCTTTATGGTGCTGGAACTGGGGCTGGCTCTCTCAGCTCTAGGATAATGGTACTAAAGGGCCCTTCCTTCATTCAGCAAATATTTATTGATCCTCAATGATGGGTCTCAGGCACTATTCTGGGTGCCGGGAATACAGCAGAGAACAAATCAGCATGGCCTCATGGAGCTGACATTCTAGTGGAGGGAGCCAATGATAAATAAGTAAGAGATACAATCTGTCAGGTGATGGTAAAAGCTGGGGAGAAAAATAAGGTAGTGGAGAAGAGGTGTTGCCATTCCAGAGAACTCTAGGAAGTCCTCACTGAGATGCTCATGGTTGAACAAGGACCTGAGGTGTGCTGGGGTGGGGGAGAGGGGGGTTGTGCCAGGCAGACACCTGGGGAAAGAGGGCTCCAGGCAGAGGGGACAGCTGGTGCAAAAGCCCTGAGGTGGGAGTTAGCCTGGTGGGGGACCAGGGTGGGAACAGAGCGCGCCGAGGCAGAGCGGGGAGGTCAGGTCAGAGGAGTCGTGGGGAGTGGGGGGCAGATCAAGTCAGCCCTCCCAGGCCCCTGCATGCACTTTAGATTTTTCTCCAACTGAGCTCAGAAGCTATTGGAGGGTTTTAAGCAGAAGAGTGACCCACTTATTTTATAAACCACCGTTAGCTCATCCTCTCAATTGCATTATTATTGAGATGCATTGCTCCCATTCTAAAGGTAAGGAAACAGGTTCACAAAGGTTCAGACAATTGCCCACAGGCACACAGTGTGAGCTGCCCGGACTCTAAATCCGACTCTTCTCCCTTCTTATCCAGGGCTATTTCCACTCATGTATGTAGTTTCCAAATTTGCTGACTACTTCTCCTGCTGCAAAGCAGAGGCCAGAGCCTTAGGGTCGGGAAAGGGGCAGGCAGGGACGGCTATTCTTAAATATGGATTGCTGGGCTCATTTGAGAATGCTCTGGAAATTTTCAAATACCTCACATGACAAGTGTTACAAGAGATTATTAAGAAGCTCCCGATCTCTCGTTCCAAGTCCCCCCTTGCCTGACAGTCCTCCACTTGAACTTTGTTGGTAGCTGCTTTCGTCTAGGAAGTCCTTAGTGCCAGCTCCTGTTTCTACCTTCCCTGCTTCCCACATGGGTTGCCACTGGTTTCACCTGCAGGTCCAGCCTCACCTGGCTCACAGACCAATCAGCTGGAGGCAAGAAGACTCAAGTAGCTGGATATCATCACCCTTGCTATCGGGCTGCCCAGCACCATACCTGGTGCACAGTCAGTGCCACATACCTACTAGTCCCCTTGGATGCTGGGCCTTGCCCTCCTGTGTGGTCCACAGCTGTTGGCGCCTGCAGCCTGTCAGCCTTCTCATCCTGTGGGGGTTGGAGGCTGGCCCCAGAGCTGCCCTCACCCAAGGCCAGTGGGTCTTGCAGTAAGTAAACATCCCGCCTCATCGAATCCAGGAAAGAGGCCCATATAAGGAGTGTGAAGGACACAGCCATAGTGTGGGGTGTGGAAGCCCCATCTGCTTCTATCCTAACAGGCCAAGGGTATCGGGGGTGGGGAGAAGGGCAGGGTGGCAGTGGCTGGCCCAGCAGAGGGAAATGCTCCATCCACCCTGAAAAGACTGTCCTTGTGGGTCAGTTCCTCACGACACCACTGCCGAAGGGTTTCCTTCCCTATGTGGATTCTGTAGTGGGTGGATTTGCCAACAGAGGGTGGCCAGAACTTAGAAGGCCTCAAATACCCTCTAACCCATCCCCTCAAAGAAAAAGAAAAAGGGCAAGAGAAGCAAAAAATAGAAGAAAAGAAAGACTGTAAAAGTTAAACAAAACCACCCACAAATAGCCTGGAAAAAAAAAGACTGAACCATATCATAGCAATTGTGGACAGTTTGGCAGCTGAGCCAGCAATGACTCATTCCTAGGCTCTGGTTGCATAATCCTCCCCAGCCCAGGCAGGAGAATGAAACTAGGAAACTAATGCAGTGACATTTAGTAGCAAAAAGGAAGCCCACACAACATTTGTGCAAGGCCATCCAAAAATAGCCAGCTCCTCCATGCGGGTTTGGAAACTATGCATTTCACTTAAAATGCCTGAGTTGTGGCATATTTTTCTAGGGCTCCCCACGCCCTAATTCAGTTAATTTCAATTCAGCAAACATTTATTGAAGGCCTACTGTGTGCCATACTCTGTGCTAAGGATTTGGGAATGGGAGATACAGGGATGTGGGAGACAATGATAAGGAAAAACTGGAGGGAAGAATGAAGGTGGTATTGGAGCCAGACAGGGATGGAGTCAAACCTCAGCCTAGTCCCTTTCCCAGTCTGAATCTCAGTTTCCTTGTCTGGGAAGTGGGAATAGTAGTGCTCATCTCATTAAATTGTGCAAAGTTTAAATGAGATAAGGTATGCAAGTTCCCCACATGCTGATTGGCATATGGTGGGGCTTCTCCATATGGCAGCTATTCCTGCAGCCCTGGAAAAATTCTCAGTTAACTTGTGTGTGTTTGTGTGTGTGTGGTGTAAACACTGAAGGACCAAAAGCACTATTGGAGAAGCTCAAGGCCATAAAGAGACTCAATGAAAGGAGCTCTCAGAAGGAGGAGGCCTTTGACATGAGCCTTGAAAGACTGAACAGTGGCAAGTATATCTTCAATGCCAACTGGGTGTCAGGCCTGGTGCCAGGCCCTGGGGATGCAAGAACAAAGAGACAAACTCACTACCAATTAGTAATAATTATAACAACGAAGATGGTAATAATAATATAGAGAAGCAGTTAAGCATAATGGTTGTGGGCACTGGTTCCCTGTGTGCAAATCCCAGTTTCTGCTCACAGCTGTGTGGCTTGTGCAAGTTATTTAACTATTTTATACCTTAATTTACCTCTCTGTAAAATGGGGATAAAAATAGCAAATTCCTTATAAGGTTATATAAAAATTAATTGAAATAATGCTTTTAAAGCATTTAGCATAGTGCCTGGTGCAAAAGGAGGGGTCAATAAAGGTGAGCTACCACCATCTTCATCACCATCATCATCCTTCATCACTGAAGAGAGGGACAGGGTTCTCTGAGAGCAGAGAAGAAACTGGAGAGTCAGGAAATGCTTCATAAATGAATGAATGGTTAGTCTTGAGATGGGTTTTTCCCCTATCTTTTTAATTAAAAAACTTTTTTATTAGAGAAGTTACAGAACAGAAAAAACATGCAGAAAATACAGTTCCCATATATTGCCCCCCCATACACACACACATAGTTTTCCCCATTATTAACTCTTTGTATTATTATAATTGTATTATTGACTGTAGTCCATGGATTACATTAGGGTTTACTATTTATTTTGCACAGTTCGTTGTTTTTTTGATTTTTATTCTAGTAGCGTATCTGCAACCTGAAATTTTCCCACAATGTTCTGCTACCATCACCACCATCAATTACCAAAATTCTTCCATCTCTCCAAACAGAAACTATGCCAATTAAGCGTAAACTCCCCATTCCCTAACCCCACCTCAGCCCCTGGTAAACTGTATTCTAGTTTCTGACTCTGTGAATTTGCTTATTCTAATTATTTCATATCAGTGAGATCATACAATATTTGTCTTTTTGTATTTGGCGAATTTCACTCATCGTGATGTCTTTAGGGTTTCTTGTCGTATGAATCAGGACTTCATTCCTTTTCCAGCCGATAATTCCATCACATGTATATGCTACATCTTGTTTATCCATTCATCGGTTGATGGACCCTTGGGTTCTTCCAATTTTTGGCAATTGTGAATAGTGCAGCAGTGAACATCGGTGTGCAAATATCTGTTTGAGTCCCTGCTTTCAATTCTTTTGGGTCTATACCTAGAAGTGGGATGGCTGGGTCATGTGGTAATTCTACACTTATCTTTCTGAGAAACCACCACACTATTTTCCATAGAAGCAACACCATTCTACATTCCCACTAACAATGAACAAGTGTTCCTATTTCTCCACAACATCTCTAATACTCACTGTGGTTTTGATTTGCATTTCCCTAAAGGCTAATAATGTTAAGCAACTTTTCATGTGCTTTTTGGCCATTCATATATCTTCTTTGGAGAAATGTCTAGTTAAGTCTTTCACCCATTTTTTAATTGGGTTGCTTGTCTTTTTGTTTTTGAATTGTAGGATTTGTTTATATATTCTAGATATTCTGGATTTATATTCTGGAAGGACATGTAGTAGTTTGCCAGGAGGAATCTGGAAGGAAAAGACATTCCAGGCAAGGGTAAGACATGGGAAAAAATCGTGAAAGTGCAGGAGATAAATGTTCAGGAAACAGGAAATGATACTGGCAGAAAGCCAGGCTGAGGAGCTGACCTATACAAATGGAAAGGGCAAGCAGAAAGGGAGTAAAAACCCTTCTTTTCTCGGCTTTTTTCAAGGTATCTTCCTGGCACGCATCAGGCAGTCAAGAAGTTGCAGGCCTGGACATGAGCATGGCTCCTCTGAGAGCCCTTTGCTTGCTCTTGGCTTCTTTCCAGGGGGAGGTAAGCCTTATGGAGAATGCAGGCATGGTTACTGTCACGTTTTTATTTAGAACGCTATCCCTTTTGTTGCTCAGAACTCCTTGTGTAAGGGCCCTCAAGAAAAATTCATTTTAGAACTCAGAAAAAATATCTTTTGATAAAAATATTATCTAATATTTACTATGTGCCAGACTCGAAGTGCTTTACATGTGTTAGCTTATTTAATTCTCATAAAAATCCTATGAAGTAAGCATTATTATTTCCCCTGTTTTACAAATAAAGAAACTCAAATCACAAGAGATTAATTTGCCAAACCATATAGCTAGTAAGTAGCAGAGCAGAGACTCAAATCCTGGGAGTTTGGCTCCAGAGGATGTGCTCCTAACTCCCTTGTGATAGAGAAAACTCTGTTCCTTTTTGTATTTCTCTTTTTTCCTTGGCTACCAGGAAGCTCAGCTAAGTTTTGTGGTAAAGTTCGTTAACTTTCTTTAGCCCAAATTGGCTGGCATAATTATTTTTCCCTTTAAGGCATTCCAGTCTCCAGATCCAAACAGCCACTCCAGTTTTTCTTTCCACTTTGTAATTAGGAGTCCAGATAGACACCTCACTTTTTTCAGGCTTGTTTTGCATTGTCATCTCTCCATGCCTTTGTTTATGCCAATCTTCCTATCTGGGATAACCTTCTAACCTCATTCACTGCTTAGTCAAATACTAGATCTTTCCACGAATAGAGCAATTTCCACCTTCTGCTTAAAGATTTCCCTGCCCCCAACCCAACCCCTGGGCAGAAATGATGGATCCTCCCTTTTCACTCCCTCACTACTAATGTCATTCTGCTGTAGCAGTCAAGTGAATGATCTTTAGAGCCTTCGCATCCCACATTGACACTTGCTGGCTGTGTAACCTGGGGCAAGTCACTTAAACCTATCTGCGTCTCAGTTTCCTCACCATTGAAAATGGAGATTATTCTCCTTTCACAGATGAGGAAACTGAAGCTTACAAAGATTAAGAAGCTTACACCAGATGACAAGTCTGGTAAGTGGTGGAGCATGTTTAAAGCAAGCAGTGTGACCCTGGAAAGCACATGCTTAACCACTGTATCATACTGTCTCCCTAAATAATAACCACCACTACTACTTATTGATCACTTATTATGTGACAGGCTCTAAGCTAGGCACTTGATGTGATAACCCATTTGATCTTCATGATTAGCCCCATAGGAAAGTTTATTATTATCCCATTTCACGATGCTGGAACTGAGGTCCAGAGAGATGAAGTCATTTGCCTAAGTCCCTCAGCAGAGCCAGGATTTGATGATTCTAAAGAATGCTTTCTAATTCACTTTACTTTGCAAAACTTTTTTAATTTTTAAAGTTTAAATTAAGGGCTAAAAAGTTAAGTGCAAATTGTAGTTATGACAGAAAGGAACAAGATTTTAAGAATTCAAGGAAGGGGCTGCAGCAAGGACTCGAGAGTATGGAGAAACCTCCATAGAAGAGGTGAGGCTGCACTGAGCCCTTAAGACCGGCAGTGGTGGAGGGCCGGTCCTACCTCAGGCCAGCAGTTAGGGCTGAGGGGTCCTTGTAAGCTGTTGGCTCTGAGGTAGGAGTCGTAAGGCTGAAATGGGGTTGGGGCCTGAGTCTATTGCCCAGGAGAGGAGACATATGGCCAAAGCCTAGCCAGAGATGGCCAGTGTTAAAAATGAGCTCCATCCAGGGGAGGCCAAATCATAGTTGGGAGGACATCAGAGTCAGGGTCCAGAGGCACACCTGGTAGGTGTTTGACCAGGGGGTGGGGGTGGGGTCAAGGGCAGTGTACAATGATCCCACACAGGACTTACAGGCGGCCTCCCTCATGGAGTCACAAGGCCTCTCTTCTGAAAGCCTTAAGCCCCTTCCCCTGTGGGCACCCTGATGGTGGCTTTAGTGGCAACTCAGGTCTCCCATTGAGTGAGACAAAGGGAAACATTCCGGGAGCCAAAGGCTAAGGGGTGAGCAAGGCTGTAACATGCAAAGAGTGAAAGACCAACATGGAAGGAAGGAAAGCGGCTGAGAGTACAGAACAGGGATGGGGAAAGCAGTTGTTTATTTACAGGAAGTCAGCATCACCTCTTCCTAAAGCAGGTTCTCCAGGTCCTGCTTGTCAAAGTTTTGCCAGTCTGGTTCAGATTGTGTGCTTGAAAATAAGGTTGCTGCCCTTTTAAGGAAATGTTTGGTAACTCGGGCCCTCTGCATAAAAATGCCTGGCCTTCCCCCTCTACTATCCCCTCTTTCTAACCCCCAGGGTTCTCCTGGGGTCAGCTCTCCGATGAGCGGTCACTGGTTTCCACACACTGTCATGTGTTCCATAGAGCCCTCTACAACTAGCACTGGGATTTGGGTTTTTTTTCCAGAGGGAAGAGGAGTGGTCACAAATAACAGCATCTACCTCTATCAACTTTTAAGCCTTACACTAATCCAGGACTGGCCCCAACGAATTCTCACAACAACCCCATGAAGTAGGTATGATTATTAACTCATTTTATAGCTAAGAATTGGCTGAGCTGGATTTGGGCCCAGGCCTTCCTGATTCCAAAACTGTTACTCCCAAAACTCAGGGGACTGGGCAGGGAGTGGGATGGGGCATTGTCTTTACTGGAGAAATCCTAAAATTTCCACTTGTGATTTATCCCATCATTCCACTTGGACTTTAAGCCCTGAACTTTACCAAGTCCTGAAGATGTAGAGAAGCTAAAAAATAGACAAACATAATGCCATGTAGTGACAGGGTGCTATGGGAGCTCCAAGGAGAGGTACTGGGTCCAGGGGAGGACTTGAGAGGTTTCTTGAAGGATGGAAAATCTAAGCTGGAACTTGAAGGATAAGCAAGAGCTTACCAGGTAAATAAAGTGAAAAAGGTATTTAAGCAGAGATTCCAGTGTGTGCAAAGTGAGCTGTGGGATACTGGGACCTGTCCAGCGACATGCTAGTGATTTTGTATGGGTAAAGCTTTGGGAGTGGTAGGAGGTGTAGTTTGTGAAGGCAGCATGGATTTATCTGTCCCTCAGAGGAAACTGTACTTACCATGATGCAGTGATAGGGAACCATTGACGGATTTCAGACAGGAGAGTGACAAGGTTAGAATTGTTTGAGTTGAGCATTGCTCTCCCTACTTTCAAAAAGGCAGCTGTGACATCATAGACAGTGCATGGACTAAGTCACAGAAGCCCTGAAGCTTACTACTAAATGTGAAGTTGGGCAAGTCCCTTTCTCTTTTGGGATTCAGTTTCCCCCTTTGTAAAAATTGAGGAGGTAGACCAGATGGCTACCAGGATCCCTTCCAGCAATCACACACACATGCAAAAGACTCTTCCTGGGGAGGTGATAAGGTTACCAGGTCTCTTTTCAGCTTTCTGATCCCCCCAGGGTGCTCTACAGAACCCAGAAGGCAGTAGGCTATAAGAGATGGGAGCTCTGGAGAAAAATGTGGTTGAATAGAGAAATTTGGGATCTCTACAATGTAGAGATTTAAAGCCACAGGACTGAAGCTGCCAAGGGAGTGACTGTTGTCACTTTACAAATCCTCTGAAGTGCCTAAAGCACTTCATATAGTCATATATGTCATAACAGATGAGACCTGTTGGATTCTATTCTACCTCAGGGCCTTGGCACTTGCTGCTCCCTCTGCCTGAAATACTCTTACCAGGGTAACTATGTGTCCCGCTCCCTAACTCCCTTTGGGTTTTTGTCCAGTGTCAGCTTGTCCAAAAGGCCTTCCACAATCACCCTGACTAAAATAGCACCCCCACCCCACCCTTGCTGATACATTCTGTCCCTTCACTCTGCTACATTCTTCATCTTAATATTTATCCACATCTGATGAATAAATTTATTTATTGTCTATTTCCCCAATGAGAATATCAGTTCTCTCACTACATGGACCTTGTCTTTTTGTTCCCTGTTTTACTTCCAATGCCAAGAACATGGTAAGTTCTCAGTAAGTGTTTTCATATGAATAAAACAAACAACTTGCCAAGGTCACATGTCTAGAAGGTATAGTGTACAGATAATGAGCAAAGGAACAATCTGCTGATCTGCCTGAGGGGGCTGAGCAAGGTGACTTCTGGGGTCCCTTCCAGCTCTTCACTCCTATAGTTAGAAAACAAGCAGTGGGAAGCCAGGGCAGGGGACAAAATCCCCCAATGTGGCTATTCCCAGGCCCTTCCTCTGCTCTTCGTGGGGTGTGCTTGGTTTTAATGGAGCAGGCCATGGGGTCACTGAGGAGGGGAAGCAGCCTTCCAGAAAAATAGGGAGAAACAAAATAAAAGGGAGAAGGGGAAGGGGTAAATATGAAAGGGTTTTTCTATTTCTTGAGACCCTTTGTAATCAAAGACTCCCTGCAAAGAAACGCACGATGGAGTGGGGGTCCCCAGCTCTTTGCCCAGCCTCTTCCTCAGAGAAAATTCCAAGCAGGGAATCTGGGCCGTGGAACCCTAATGGGGCACCCCCGGGAGGAGGGAGCACCAATAAGAAATCAAGAAGGAATAAAGAAACAGAGCGAGAAAACAGACGGCTGGGCCTCCCCACATGTTTTCCGTGGAGGAAGCGTGCATTGGAGGAAGAGACCAAGCAGCCGGGCCCACGCGGCTCTGAGTCGGCTCCGGCTCTGCTTCTGGCGAACGTGCCCCGAACTCGTCTCCTGGCGTCGTTCCGCCCCGGCTTCTGCCTCTGCAGGCCGCGCTTTCCCGCCGTCGCGCTCTCGCCCCTTGCTTAACGCCGGACTCCTTCACGGTTGTGACCTTGAGCCGGCTTCTCCCGCAACCAGCCTCCGCATCCACAGTCCCGCGCCCCCCTCGTGCTCCCTACTGGGCATGCGCGCCGGGCCCCACCCTCGCGCGTTGCTCGCGCCCGCACCTACGCTACCTGCGCAACCTGAGCTGCCGCTCGCCTACAGGCCCTGTGCGCTCTGGGATCTGTGACCATGGCCTGGCAGGTTGTGGAGCACACACCCCAGCCAAGATTCCATTATTCTAGGGGTCTCCTCCGTGGTTGTAGCGTCAGATGACCTTGCCAGTCTTCATAAAAGGCCATCTGCTGGCTGGGGACACTGAAGACTGAACCATCTAACCTCTTGGCAGGAGTGGATGCCTCTCTGTCCTGGGGAATCAGCAGGAAAGACAGCCTGCTTTCTTTTCTCCTAGGTGAGGAAGTATGGGCATGTGGAGCTGGGGAACGGCTCCAGCCTGGAAGTTGGGCACCTGGCATTCCTGTCCCAAAGCTTCCTCCCACTTGCCGTGTGATCTTGGGCGAGTTACTCACCATTGCAGATTCCCTAGCTTTAAAGAGAGGGGTGTAGATGAGATGATCTCTAGACAGGGATTATGCATTATTTCTTGCTTCCCATGGCCCCTGAATTGAGAGGTAGGAGAGTGCATTCAGTTTAAGGGTGATTGTCTTATTGTAATGTATTCCGGTTGGGATGTGCGTGTATGTGTTATTTGAACCAGATGTTCTCATTCCACGTGCAAAGTTATAAATGGCCCTTATTGTCCTGCAGCTGGGGACACAGAACAGAGATTTCACACAGATGCCAAATGCATCTTAAGGTTCACTTAAACCCCAAGCTCAAGGGGCCAAACCTCAACCCTCTTGGCCAAAGTAAAGCTCCCTCCAAGTCCTACTTACCACAAACTTCCCTGCACCTTTAAGGAGAGATAATATACCAAAGTCATGGATCTGCTCCACCTCCTCATGAGAACAGAACGGATGAGCCTCAAGGTCAGAGGGAGGGGGAGTGAAGAGCAGACTGTGTGGGAGTCAGGGTGCACTTGAATGAGACCCAGATTCTAAAGACAGAGTCTGCACAGTGGAGGGTGCAGGAAAAATAGGTTTTCAGAGCTCTAGATGGAAGCCATCTGGAAAAAAGTGCACTTCACAGCTTCACCTGCAGCTGCCATTTGTAAGTACTCCTCCAATGCCAGGCATTGTCCAATATAAGAGTCTACCGTTAAAGTCATCGCTGTGGGCAAAATACAGGCTCAACTCAGCCAGAAACCCTGAGAAGTAGACGGACGACCTCTCAGCCTGAAACTCCCAGTCTGAAACTGAGTTTCAGAGAAGTGAAATAACTTGCCCAGTGTCACACAGCTGGTGAGTCATTGGCCCAGCAGGGCTTAGAACCGTCTGTTTTCAGAGCCCAAGTTTTCCCCACAATACTAGGAACCAGTGTCTAGTTAGGGCTCTGATTTGCCTAGGGCTTTGAGTCCATCACCTAACCTCTTTCTGCACGTGGCTCGGTTTCTCATTTGAGCAGGGAATGAAGATCTCAGTTTGCTTCCCTGCCAGGGGTGTCCAGAAGATCCAGGGAGAAGAATCACAGGCGGGATTCTTCAGTGGGTGCTCAGTGAGTGAGCATGAGTTTGAGGGCAGGGTAGGGTGGCCCTGCTGGATGCAGACACTGAGGGAGAAGTATAGGGCCCAGCCTGAAGGGAGACACTGAGAGGCCAGGCTACTCACCTACTCCAAACACGCCCAGCCCCCAGATGCACATCTTCCCAGGCCCCCTTCCCTCGAGTCTGATTACACCAACACCTGGTTTGCATCATGAAGTTCCTGACTGCTAGGGGGAGCCTCTCATAGAACTTACCCCTCCCAATTACACAGGACTTATACCTTACCAAGTTTTCCCATTCGTTTTTTATTTTGATCTCCCCACACCTCATTGAGGTGAGCAGAAAAAGTGTTACTATCCTAATTTTACAGATGCATGGAAGAGATCCTGCAGATCACAGCCCAGCCAGCTCCCTTTATAGAGGAAGACAGTGAGGCCCAGGGAGGAAAAGAGCACTTGCCCAAGGCTACACAGGTAATGAACGGCAGAGCTGGCAAGAAATCAGCTCTTCCAGCTCACAGGCCTCACAGGGCCTTGCTAATAGACCCAGGTGGCCTGAGCTCTGGGATCTCCCTGGAAGTTGCCATTTAAAACAAATCCCTTAACAGTACTCCCCCCCCCCCCAACACCTGTCTATTTCTCATGAAAGTCAGGAGAAGCTCAGGCAAGAAAATAGATTGTGCCATGATTCTGACCCTCTTCCTGCACTGGGCAGTGTGAGGGGAGGGGGCGTAAGGCAGGTGAGCGAGTGGTATGGCAGTGGCCAGTCCTCGGTTCCCACAGTGCCCTGTGGCCACGTGGCTGGTGGTGGTTGACTCGTGTCCTTCTCCTTTTCCATCCCCTTCTCCAGCCCCCGCCTGTGGTTGTTGGTGACCGCAGTGCTCCTCTGTGGCCTGCAAGAATCCTATTCAGCAAGGACACATTTAATCACAATTGGAGGGCAGAAAAAGTGGACTCAGACATTTTTTAATAACTAGCAGCCACAAAGAGGACTGAAACAAATTGAGTTTTATCAACAGAAACTTCCATTACCCAGAAAATTTCATTACCCTGCATCTCCCACTCCCTCAGCTTTCTGCTTAATAGAGTACTGACTGGAACATACATTTCCAAGGTCTGGTCTCAGAGGAGTAGAAAGGGAAAAACCCAAATAATTCAGAAATGCAGAAACCTCTTGTTTTCTTTTCCTTGCTGAAGTTTTATTCCCTCTGATAGATTTTTGAGGGATACTGGAAAAACAAATCAATTAAGCAAGTAACAGGCTGAGGTCCAGCCTGAAGCAAAAATGTTGTGGCTGAGCTATAAAAATGTTAAGTGTTTAAGAGTTTATCATGGACGACCCAGAGGAATTTTAACTAGCAGCTCAAACGGGTGCTGCCGCAATTCAGTGGTTCTCGCCAGAGCTGGGCATCTGCTGGGTCTTGATTCCCAGCTGGGAGACTGCTTCCTCACTCTCTGATCCAATTGAGAAATTCCTCTTCCACTTTGTAATTGGAAATCTTTTAACATCTCACCCCCTTCCTCTCACTGGCCGTATGTGAGAATGGACTTCATAACTGACTCATCATATCAACTCCATATTAAGAATATTAATCACTGCCCTTTGGGATAACTAGGCAACCATATTGAGCTCAGTTTTCCTCCCCAGTATGATCCTGAGCATTCAGTAGCTCCCTATTTGTCTTTAGGAAAAAGCTTAGATTCATTTAATTTTTTTTTTAGAGAAGTTGTAGGTTTACAGAAAACTCATGCAGAAAATACAGAGTTCCCGTATATTCCCACCTATTATTAAGGGCAATATACCCTTGCATTAGGGTGATATATTTGTTACAATTGATGAAAGAATATTATAATTGTACAATTAAACTATCGTCCATGATTTACATTAGGGTTCACTATGTGGTACAGTCCTATGGTATTTGGTTTTTTTAAATTTTTATTCTAGTAATATATATACAACCTAAAATTTGCCCTTTCAGCCACTTTCAAATATATAATTCGATGCTGTTGATTACATTCACAATATTGTGCTACCGTCACCACCATCCACTACCAAACTTTTCCATCACCCCAAGTAGAAACTCAGTACAATTTAGGCCTTAACTCCTCATTCCCTACCCCCACCCTGGCCCCTGGTGACCTGTATTCTAGTTTCTGACTCTATGAGTTTGAAAAACTTAAGGCTTCTTAGCATAACATCTGGGATCCTCCGAAGTTAGGACCCAAGTTATCTTTCCAACCTCATCTCCATCATTGCTACATCATGTACAAGCTGCTAAGTCTTCCTCATCTCCTTATTCAAATGGGGCCAGAGGGCCACAGGAAAAAGCACTCAATCTCTGCAAATCCCTCCCTTTCCTTCCCCAGCTCACAGTGCTTTCAGCACTGATGCTCTGGGTTACCTTGTTTGACCTTTACATAATTACAGGTCTGACTAATTTAATCCTTTATCTGTATATATCTGATTTCTCCAGTCAGGTGGTAAAACTACTGAACTTGCTGAATGAATGGATGAGTAAATGAATTTGTAATTAGCCCTTCATGAACACTCCATGGAAAGCCGGGAACAAAATGATTTGCTCAAAGGGTCTGTGGTGCAGCGTTCCACACACAGGAAGGCAAACTGTCTTAATTTATTAGTAGCCTAGAAGTTAGCTCATTTAATGTAGCAGCTTCATTAGGGGTTGTTAGCACATCAAAGCAATGTTTATTGAACCTGGCAAAGTGTCAAATTGTGCTAAGGTTCCTCAGACTTCTCCAGAGCTAGGTGTTAACATCTGCTTTTCAGGGTAAAAATAGTTTCCTTTCCCTGAACACACAATATCTTTGTTCCCTCTGTTGACTAAGATGTCAAGATGCCTTGAGTTATTTAAAAAGACAGAAAATGTCTTTGTTCCTCCATGGTATTCCTCTTAGATTCCTTTCACTGACGATAAACAGCTTCCCCATTATAAGATGTATTTGCTTGCTTTTAAAAGGACACCACTCTATCCATCTAAACTCCATTTTCTGGTTGCAGTCTTTACATGAGAATACACTGGCTCCCTTAAAGATGTTTCCATGTCTACTGTACTTCTTTAATGTTGATAGGGAAAGACCCCAAGCTTCGTGTCCATTTCTCTGAGAAAAAAAAAACACCCTCCTCTTCTTTTTTAAGGGCAAATGACTCCATTTTGCAAACATGCCATTTAATGCTCAGCCGTTGGAAACCAAAAGATGTGGCTGCTTTGCTGAAATCAGATAAATGGGGCGGCTGCCCTGGTAACTGTGGAGACAAAAGTGCACTTTCCCGGATAATGAGAGCCATATCTGGGAGCTCAGACCCTCGCCCCTTCCCCCTTGCTGAGGCCTCTTGCTTTCTGTTCAAACAGGAGTGGAGGGAGAATAGTTTCTGCTGCTGACTTATAACTTTGTGGAGCCTCGGAGTGGGATGAGAAGGGATGGCGCACTAATCTAGGACATGTCTGATCTAGTGGGTAGGGTCCTAGGTTGGGGCCTGGAGGCGCGGGTTCTCAGCCTGACTCAGCTTGGTTTGGAGACCATGTTCAAACCATCTTCCCCTCTCTGGGCCTCACTCTTCCCTGTTTTAAAATGAGGAGGTGCATTAATTACTTGGTTTGGGTTTTTCCAGAAGATGACCTTGGGTCGAAGATTCAAGTGTAGGTAGTTTATTTGGGAGGTGATCCCTGGAAACCCAGGTTAAGGGGTATGGAAGGGAGACAGAGAAGGGAAGGAAGCCAATTCAGGGTGTGTTGTCAGGCAGGTCATCAAGGTGGGTAAAGGGAGACCAATCACACTGTGGGCTCTGGAAAACAGTATAGAGCACACCTCAGGGTTATTCTCCCTGGGAGTGAGGAAGCTGGGGGTTTATCCACTGGATCCTCTTCCCTCATTAATAGAGGGCTGTTTCCAGGGGCATGATCTCTTGGTCACTTTGGGCTTTGCCCATGCTGCCCAGCCATCCTTGCAGGTGCTGGAAGTAAGCAGCCTTTGGTGTGGAGGTGAGTGTTGAGGGGATCGGGGCAGACCCAGACAGTATCTGCTATACTAAGTGACCTCTAAACTCCCTCCAGCCCCAAAAAGCTGTGAGTGTATACTTGGGCAAAGGAAGTGGATTTAGTGCCTTGGTGTGAAATGCAGAGTGAAAGGACTACATCCTCTGCAGTCAATGACAGCTTCCTATCTCCTTCCCCCTGATTCAAGATCCCTAGGCTGTTCCCAGAGGCTTATTCCAGAGTTCATCTCTAACTACTCTCAGTGATGAATTCACCCATGGACCAGGGAGAAAGTGATGTTCTTATGGACTCCATCCCACCTTCCTCCCACTCTATCCAGGATAATGACCCACTTCCTCAGACTGGCTTCCAAAGCTTTTCAGAGTCTGGTTCCAAGATACATTTCAAGCCTTATTTTCCTTTGCTTCCCAACACAAACCATTTATTACCATCAGATACCCCCAGAGTATCTTTCATCTTATTGGCCAGTCAAAATTCTAAACATCCTTCAAGTCCCAACCCAAAGTTCATCTTCTCCAAGAAGTTCTCCATCCTAGGGTTAGATATCCTCTTCTTCAGCTTCTACTGCCTGTGGCACTCATCTAGACCTTACCAAAAGAAACTCTGGCATTTTTTGGAGACATACCTAGACTGCCTCAAAGGGAGGGCAATCTTCTTTATACTACTTGGGTGTTTCTCTTTCCAGACCTAGCAAGTGTCCTAGAGATAAGAGATATTAAGAGAAAGAGTAAACCAATTAATTTGGTTCAGCAAGGATTTATCGAGCAGCTGAGTTTACAGACACTGTACAAGGAGCAATGAGGTAACTCAAAGATGAATAAGATCCCATCCTGGACCTCAAGAATTTTAGAGTCAAAGTTGTCCTAAGTAATAGAAAATCAGAATTGGAAAAGATGGCCCATGGAATCACCAAGTCCATATCATAGGGGAATCATAGAAAAGAACTGACTTACCTAAGATAACCCAGTTAGTGAATAGTTTTACCGTTATTTATTGATAGAGGGGCCTAGACTTTCTTTCCCATCATTTGTGCAAGCTTAGAGACCATCTTTCTTTTCCTTTGTCTTTTTTTTCCCATTTTGAAGGAAAATGAAATTTAACTGCTTCTCTTTCTGAAGAGAAGGGGCAAGGAATAAAAATACCAGTTACATAATCATCATTTGCCTTAGTCATGCAGCCCTGCTGGAGTGCCATTAGAACAGAAAGATGATTAAGTTAAACTCTGCGTATTTATTCCCCCGTGGTCACCCTAATTGGTTCTGCTGCTGTAATTGACTTGACAGGTTATTTTTACTCGGAATGAGCTGCGTTTCTCTGCTAGCTGGTAGATTTGCTATTGTTCCCAGAGTCCAGGCCGGCAGTTGTCCAGATGCCACAGATGTGGGATGGTGTCCTCTCGAGGATGAGAAATGTGTTTGCAGTGCAGTGTGAGAGTGTGCGTGCCTGTGTGTGTGTGCTTAGGGGGCGTAGGGGGTGGGAAGTACAGGGGGCGGGGGCAGAGGATGGGGAAGCTCAACATAATGTTTCAAGGGCAGCCAACTGAGGAGGAGCTAGGAAAAATTTTAACCTAATATAATCCTGGGTTAAGGACTTTATCCTGAGGTCAGAGGGAGCCTTGAACGGCTTGGAGCAGAGCAGTGGAGACCATGTGGAGGAGACCTTTTTGCTTAGAGAGCTGTCTGTACTTTTTGTCTATTCCAAGAAGCCACCTCTTCCCACCCCTGCAAATTGTCCTCCAGAGTACAAAGAACATAGAATCAGTATTCTTTGGTAGACTGCAGCCCCGGCCACCTACACATCCTTCTTCATCTTTGCTCACGGCTCAGCACCTTCCCCTGAATGTGCGCTATGAGGAGGGAAGAGTGTGGGCAAATGCTCAGAGACCCCAGGGTTGTCTCCAGGAGTGGGCAGGGGCTCATGGTGGAACTGGGGTGCTGCAGGAGACACAGGCCAGGGATTGGGGCCACTTCAGTGAGCACAAGTGTGACCTTGGAAATCATCTAACCTTTGAACCTCAGAGTCCTATCATCTATATGTCAACATGGGGTAACCATAATCTCTGCCCAGCCCCTCACTAACTTGTGATAAGAGTAATCACAAGTAATAACAACTGAGCACATACAATTTGCTGAATTCTGGACTCAATGCTTTCCAAGCTTGATCACATGTCATCTTCACAGTGCTATGGAGAAAGTGCTATTAGTGTCATTATCCCTTACAGATAAGGAAACCAAGGCTCAGAGAAGTTAAATAACTCTTCTGTGGGCACACAGCTCTCAAACGGTGGAATTCAGGCAGGCTGACTCTAGCCTTTGTCTCTTAATGCTGTGGAAAGAATATGTTGAAAAGGCACTTGCTAGTTATTTAACTTCTGATAACTTCCTTCTCATCTATAAAATGGGAGTAATAGTATCCATAATAACATCTCATGCAGTTGTCCTCAGGAATCAGTAAGACAGCATGTGTGAGACACTGAGCACAGGGCCTGCTATACCGTAGGCATTCAATAAATGTCAGCTCCTTTCCTCCCTTTTACTTATCCAGAAAGCTGAGCCAAGTTCTCTGGAATGGGAAACTTCCTCTGCAGGTTTATCTCTGGACAAGGACACGGGTGTCTGACTCAAAGAAGGGAAGGGCTGATGGCCATGGCCTAACCAAGGTTGCACTCAGCAGCCCAGGTCCGGAGCCAGGCCCCCGCGAGCCCACACTGCTGCTCTCCTTTCCACTGAGCGCTCAGGTGGCTGAGGAGGCGCACGTTGGAAGCGGGCTGAGGAAGTGAGGTCATAGCCTCTGACAGCAATTCGGAAGTTGGGAGAGGCCTGCCAGCCCTGCCAGTCACGGGGCCTTCACAGGGCAGTTGTTTCATATGGTTCAGCTGGAATTTCAGGCAGGAATGTTCAGCAGACGGTGGTGGGGCAAGTGTAAATTCCGGAGGCTGAAGAAACATTTTGCAGAGGAGCTTTCTCCCTGGCAGCCTCTGTCCTTAAGCAAGGTCTTGTGGGGAGTGGGAAGTGCCTCAAGCTTGGAGCAGGGTCAGGAATGCTTGGGGAGCAGCTTCTCCCATGGCCAAGGTGAAATGATAGGCACACCTATTGTGTGCCGGCACTTTTACACAGATGTAACCAATTCAGCGTGCAAACAGAAGTCTACTTTACTTCTTTGTCTGTTCCTTTGAACCTGCTCTCTGGACTTGTCCAACCCTCACCCCCACACCCCCAGTAAAATTTCAGGCAGGTCTTATAGCTTTTCTGGACCCTTTCTATCTCCAAGACAGTCTCACTTCTGTAAATAGGATATCTACTCTAGTTTAATATCAAAACTCCAAGCTCTTATCCAATTACAGCTTTTCTTCTCCTCTAGCTCAGGCCTGCTCTAGGCTTAAGACCCAGCAGAGGAGGCCATAACTGCTACTTTGCTTTCTTTACTCCACCTCCAACCCCACTGCTCAGAGGCTTCAGCCCCTGCAGGACCGGCATAGAGGTGGAGGACAGGTGAGAGACAGCAGAGGTGTCCAGTGACTGGTGGGGTGGCACTCTGGTGTTGTACCTAATTTCGTATCACAGCCCCTTTTGTGGCCCCCTGCTGAAGGGCCCCTCTCCCAGCAGCTCCTGATAGCCTCCCTCAGCTCTGGGCTTTCAGCTGAACACTGCTCAGTTGGAGTCCCTGCCCCCTTCTAGGTGTCTTCTGCAATGGAATCCAGTTTGGGGGACCCCAACATCTGTCCTTGATGGACAACACTGTGGTGCTCCCTGCTGTAGCTTGTCCAACCAGCTTCTCGCCTTTAGATTTCTCAGCTAGACACCTATCCTGTGTCCCTTAAGCTCTGGTGTTGCATATAAGGTCTCCAGGTGGCCTCTTGGAGCACCTCCTCCTCTCCCTTGCTTGTGTGGGGAGCATATGACATGCTTGCCACTCGCTTCAAAGAGTCTCACAACTGTCCTCTTTCACCTCCACCCTTTGTTACTCTGGAGATGCTGGCAGAATGTTCCACAATCTATTAGCATGCCCCACACAGATGACCCAGACCATAGTTTTATGATGTGGGGGTCCTTGACACTTGTATTGTTCTGGAGTCTTGGGACTGTCAGCTAAGATAAAGACAGCAAGAGCCCCATTGTAGCATCTTGTTGCAAGAGTTCCTAAGTAATTATGATGATGGGGCACTCATGTTTCTTGAGTACTGTGTTCTATATGCCAGCCACTACAAAAGGAAGCTAAGATGCATTATTTCAGATGCATTTTACAGAAAGGGGACTCGGAGAGGTTAAATGACTGTCCCCAAGGCTACAGAATAGTTGGTTGGTAGTTAGAATTTGAACCTGGACCCCTAGTCCCCAGTCCAACCCTTTTCCACTTCATCACTGATGTTCCTTTCCCCTTTTGCCCTTATCTGACGTGAATTCTCTGCTTCACCACAACCTCTTTCTCTCTGTCACCTGAGCACATCTTGTACTCTTGGAACAATCCCCACTCCCTCCAAAATATGTATTAAGTCCAGTTAAAAACCAACCTTCCCTAGGAAGTTTAAGATCATCCCTTTATAAGGCAATTTCTCCCTACTGGCATAACAAACACTCCTGAATTTAGTCATTATCCTGAACTTGGTAATTTTCATTCTCATGCATGTCTTATTGTTTTGTAATTTTTGAACAAGATACCACTTGCATAAAATAAACTTCAGAAACCTTAAGTATACAGCTTGGTAAATTTTATAGGTGAATATACATATGTAACCATCACTCTATTAAGATATGTAACATTTTCAGAAATCCATAAGGCTCTTTCATGCTCCCTCACAGTCATACCACTCCACAGTACCACTGTAGATTAGTTTTGCTAGCTTTTGACCTTCATATGAATGAAATTATACAGTATTTCCTTTTCTTTTTTTTTCAATTTATCATTTCAGTTTATGTATTTTAGATCCTGTAGGAAGTAAATAGTGGAGTCATAAGTCAAAAATACAGTAGTGTTGGTATTTATATTTACCATGTGATCTTCACTGGAAATCTTTATTTCTTCATGTTGTTTCAGCCAATTGTTTAATGTCCCTTCCTTCCAGCTGCTCAACTCCCTTTAGCATTTCTTATA
>PVKY010003193.1:5000-22516 GCA_004027775.1 Bradypus variegatus | reverse complement strand
GGGTGAAAGGTGAAAAATTGATGCAGATATGTGCCTCATTCTGGCCCCCCTGCCAAGGTCTACCTACCCAAGTGTTGGTCATGTAGAAAGCCAATTGGGTTTTTGGGTCTAGAATTAGTGTCAATGACACCATCCCCCGACCCCTATGGGCTGCAGATTCAGGCTCATTATCAGATCTCCTGTGGCCTGACACTTCTAACCCTTTTTTTGATAACTTGCTTTGGATGTGTTTGTCCTAATGGACCCTGTAGTTTCCCTTATTCATGATTCTAGCATTCATCCTCTGCCACACACAATGTGGTTGACATTTGTCACTTTTTCTTCTTTTTTTTTTACTGTGTAATATCTATTTTCTTCTATTACTTCCCCCACCCTCCATCCCCTTCTATAGAGTCTTAATGGAAGGGGACTTGCAATGCTCTTTCTCTCCTTGACCTTTGATAACCTCGAGACGATGCCCAGTAGGAGGCTCTCTTAGGGATTTTGAAACTTGAGCAGGTGGTCAGAGGATGAAAGGGAACAGCTGGAGGTCATCTGTGGAGGCGACACCATTGTAACCTTGCTGCTACTATTAGGAGAGACCATTGTTGAAATTCCTACTTCATAACTCTTTGGAGCTTCTTGGGTTCTTGCCTTTTCCCAAGATGGGTCCTCAGGCCACATGTTGATTCTAAGAACCCCTGAAATCTTTCAGTGTGTTCCCTTGTGCTACAGTTAATAAGAGTTGGTTTCATTGTTTATACCCCCAAATCCCAACTTCTGTGCACCCTCAATCTACTGAGGACACTCCAGCCTTTTGCTGCAGGCTTTGCTAGGAAGTGGGATTGTCCAATAGAGAAGAAATGAAATAATTCATAGTGGAAGGAAAGAGGTGGCAAAAAAAAAAAAGAACCTTATCTAGCTTGTTCTCGCAGTATTTGTATTAGTTTTCTATGCCTGCCTAACAAATTACCAGGAACGTAGTGGCTTTAAACAACAGCCACTTACTATCTTATAGTTCTCTAGGTCAAATGTTTGGACACAGTATAGCTAAGTTCTCTGCTCAGGGTATCACCAGGCAGAAATCAAGGTGCCAGCTAGGGCCACCATCTCATCTGAGGCTTGATTCTTCTTGCAAGCACACTGGTTATTAGCAGAACACCAATAACCAGAATGTATATCCTTGCATCTTTAAGACTGAATTCTCCATTTTCTTGCTAGCTTTTGGCTAGGGACTGCTCTCAGCTCCTAGAGGCCACTCTTGGGTCCTTTCCATGTGTTCCTCTCTCTAGGTTCTCTCACAACATAGCAGTTTGTCTCTTCCAGGACAACAGGAAAGCATTTGCTGCAGCTTCTAATCTTTCTGAATTAATCCATCTTTAACCACTACACCCTCCTGCTTAGGTCAGGCCCACCCCCACTCAAGGAGAAGGGATTATATAACCAGGGAATGTGCAACCAGGGGATGTGAATCTTGGGAGCCACCTTAGAGTTCTGACTACTGCAGCATTCCTGTTGGGATGCCACTTGAAGTCTGTTTCTTGGCCAAAAATTATAATATATGTTCAAAGAAGATGAGTCCAGGACAGTCACCTAAGAGTGGCTAATATCTCCGGGCAGAGCTTTCATCCTGAATGCCATCCCTGAGGCTTGCTAGAGAGCAATGCGTGTGGGTGCCCGTGTGGGGTATTTTAATGTTTCTTACAAAGATTGATAACAAAGTTAAGTAAATGTACTTTTTTTTTGGTTTTGGTAAGAGACACATTTATTTGTGCATTTTAGGGGTTGTTTCTCTAAAGAGCACAGCCTTTAGCAGTTATCTTCTGATTGGAGGAATCACACAGTACATTTGTTCTTCTAGTCAGAAAGAATGTACTCTCCAGTCAAGGCGATATGAGCTAGTGTCATTCTGCTCCACATCCATCAGGAAAAAGGATAATTCTCCATCAGCCATTTGGCAAAACTGAAACAAAGTAATTGTAACACAACAGTGTCATAGGATCCATGACACCTGCTTTAAAGATAAATCTCCTGGCTTTGTCTTGCCTTTTATTTTCAATAAATGCTCCAGTATTATTGCCACTGCATTAATCTAGCAGCAGGAAACCATTATCCTATGACAACAGTCTCTCCCATTAACATTATCTTTTAATTTTAAGATTGTTTAGATGACTGCTAGAAGCTACTAAATTAAGATAAAATGAAGAAAGAATTATTTTCTTTAAGCCCAGTGTTCAGTCAAGTTACCCACCCCCAATCTTGACTGCTCTGGCAATAAAGCACCATTATTTTTGTATCAGATTACTGAATACTATTTTGTTATAAATTGAATTTTTTTCACAAATATAGACATGCATTAAATGTCATCCAGGAAATAACCATTAAACTTTAAATTATTCTTTAAAATTTTTTGTTATATTACATGGTATTTATTAAGAACTGAAAATACTAGCTATTTTTCTAGAAAGCAATTGTTGTAGTAAATAATACAATAATGAAATCACAATGATGGAAACTCAGTAAAGAAATAAAGGAAACATTTGTCTAGTAGAGTTTACCATGAGAAATAATTGAATTTGGAGAATGTAGCAAAAATGAGACAGAAGAAAAATAAACCTAAAATTAAAGGAACATTGTGATTGTTGATCATTATTATTTGATGTTCTGACAAGTGAACTTTAAAGTGACAGTTTTATCATATTAAATGATATCTGTAAATTTTCTACCAAATTTATTACAAACATTCTTTTCAAATAATAACTAACTTGGCTACTATCCATTAATTAAAAAGATTGTTTCATTCTATCAGCTGTATTCTAACACATCAAGACCCTCTTTAAAATCTTTCAGTGCATTTCTTTACTCCACCCTCATTTTTTCCAGTGGTCTCAGAGTGTCTTTTAGAAGCAGTGATTGGTACAACTACAAATGAGGAATAAATTTAAATAATTACTGGCATGTGATATCGCACATTCAGTAGTCTAAATCTTTGATTCCCCACTTGCCTGAGTAAACCACATAGAACAAAATTAATGGAAAATGAGCTACTGTTTTAATAGAAAATTGTGCTGGATAAAAAGAAATGCTGAAGTTGTGAACTCCCCCATATTGTGAATGTAGTTCAAGCAGGCCATCAATAATGTGTCCTATTTACTGATAGGTGCAAAATAGGTGGTGAGAGATCAATCAAAACCCCCTTCCATAAATTACCATGACTTCTAGAAATTATCAAAACTTCACTGCAGTGTCATATGTAGTCTTCCCAGCAATGAGTTATAGTCAATAATTCATTCCCTGACTGAACTGATAACAGGCAGATATTCTAATAATGTGCTAGGATTTACTACTGGACACAAGCAGTAAGTAGGAATTTCAATGCAGTGTTAAATGTTATCTCAGCGGAGAAAAGCAATAAAAACAGGACAGAGAGAGGCAGCTGAGTGCAATGTTTGGATGTTTTAACTCTCTAATTAGAACAAACATCTTTAAAGGTAGTAGTGTTTAAGTTTTCATTCTTTCTTTGAAGCAAATTATTTCCAGAGCATTGTCAGTAATGACTTTTCCTGGCCTTATTGTCAGAGAGCACAACAGATGGCTCTGAAAAAAAAATGCTGTAAAAAAGAAAGTCTATTTTATTCTGCTGTTGTTTCCCCAAATTTGAAAACAGCTTCACTTGAATATTTTCCTCTTTTAAAGAAAACTTCCAAAAATATTATCATCTTGGACAAAAGGTCTTAACTATATTTTCAGTGATTTCTTATCAAATAGAGAAATCGACAAATTTGCTTTCTCTGTCAGAATGTTTTGAAGCTAGAAAAGAAGTGGTGATTCATCAAAAACAATTTTATTATGAAATTTGATTTATGTTGAGAAATATAAATGAGCATGTTATAATGCGTAGCTCTGCAAGGAGGGAACACATTTTAGCCAATTGAGTTATCCAATTTTATTATTTAAAAAAAAATCCATATCTGGTTGTTTGTTTTATTCTAAAAAATTTATGGTGCTGTATAGAGTAGAGATGTGTGTTTTTCAAGTTTATGGACAGCTATGGATTGTACTCCCCTAGTTCCAACAGGGTCATTCATTACAACTGGATGAATAAATATTATTATATTTTCATCAACTTTTTTGGTGAGCAAATAGAAACCAGTATTACACTTCAAAATATTACATTTTATCACAAATCTTCACAGAGAAAAGCTCAATTATATCAATATTATAATTAAAAATGACACTAAGGAAGCTGTGGCTAGGGGCACTTGAAATTTCTGAATTATTAGCCTTTATTTTATAAAGAAAAGTTAGTGGAAACATAAGGGAAAATTAATTATGTTTTAATGTTTCAGTGTCCCTATCAATAAATGCTCATTTCCATTGTTTTGAGAGGAACAGTAATTAATGATAAATGAAATTGCTCTGCTCTACTGGATTTACAATTTTAATATATATTCTTAGTAATAACTACCTCACATATATACAAATGGCCCAGTCATCTACTTACCCTTTTTTATAACTATTACAAAATTTATCTATGAAAAGATTTAACTGTACTTTAATAAGCACTGCCTTTCAACTAGCTGGACCATTTAGAAGACCCTAATAAACAATTCAATATACTCACTCCTAATGTCTGATACTTTAAATGCAATGCTGTATGTGGAATATAATGCTTGAATGTTGATGACAGAATTCAGTCCTAGAAGTAGGAAGTATGAGTAAGCCAAATAATTTTTTCTATCATATCATCACTATGAAATATATTCATTTATCAAGATTTGCTGATAGTTTTGAGGCAGATTTGGGGATTTTTTAAGGTCCTGTTCCTACCCTAATAAACATGCATGAAGAAAGAGTTACTTCTCTGTTACTAAAAGTGGCCTTGACATGTCAGGCAAAATGCTGGGTCACAGATGTTTTCTTCTTTTGCACCATCTTTTTCACTTCTCCCATGGTCTCCAGGACTTTCAAATGCCCTAACCGAACAGAATAATTAAAAACAAAATCTACATCTTACATTAATTTCCAATCACAATAATATCAATGCTCTTTTGTTCTCCTCAGTGATCTTCCAATTATTTCATTGTGCTAAAATCAACTTCTTCACTGGGTTTTTATACTACCCTAAAAAAAAGGGGTTAGGATAGAACTTCCTAAATACTGATTAACATAATTTGGTAGGCCATTTACCAAACGTAGTCATGTAGTTTGGTGTTTTTTTTAAACAAAGAAACAAAAAAACCCAAGAATGTTCTAATAAGGCAACTATCTACCCCTTTATCCAGTGAAACATTGAGTATGATATTCATGAGATTTTGAGAAATACTAACAAAAGGTAGTCATTATATGTAAAGTTTTATCATTAGTATTTAAAGCCAAGAGATAGTTCTTTGCAACATAGTTTCTTCCAGATGTTGAGTTGGATATAACCCCTCTTCTTAAGTGCTGCAGCAACCTTTCCCACTCTACCTCAGGTGCAATTCCACACTACCATCCAGCCAATAACAACAAAAACACAAAAACTGGCCCAGACCAGATCTAACTGCCATTTCTCCTCCTTGGGGTTTCTCATTAGCAGGTCTGCAACTACGTTTTCTTTTGTTTTTTTTTAATCCATGCCTTTTAGATTTTGGAATTGTTCTAGACTCAAGCTTTTCAGTATCACCTTGGCTGAACCTTCTGGTTTCAAAGGATCTCTGTAGTAACAGCAATAGAGGTGCTCAGATGTTTAAAAATTTCCTTCAAATAGAGTTTTGCAATGATTTTAAAAGGATAAAATACTTTTTCTTGAGAAAGAGCCGGGAACACTTTGTCTTAGAGGTTGCCATATCAGCATCAAATACTCTGGCCATCCTCCCGGCACTGAGTAATCTCTGGCTGTCCAGGGGTCCATGGGAGGTACTTAGAGAACTATTGCTTGAAAAATGGAAAAATGATTATGACCGAAGGACTTAAATGAGGAGAAAGAAAGGTATCAACAAATAATTTGGGGGCAAATGGAAAATAAGGGCTTTATCTAGGATCAATATGGTTCATATATTTAATTAGCATTCAAGAAAGAAACAATTTGAGTTTCTCTTTCTATCCCAAAGCACTGTACTCTCATTTCTTACTGCAGTTGAGAAGGCTGGGAATGATGAATGTGTGACATCAGCAAAAGTTTATTGAATTACTGGGCACAATACAGCATTATTTTGATTTTGGAAATTTTACTTTTATACCAAGATTATTACTTTGAGCACTGTTTTATATTAGTTTGAAGAATAAATGAATACAGAACTCCTTTGCTCATAATGGATTTGTGTGTGTTCACAACAGTTTCCTGTATGTGTAGCATCAATGGAAATAAAAGATTGACATTGCTTTTTCGCTCAAGCAGGCACTTTCAGAGGACTGCCAAATGCAAAGAATGCAGAAATAAAGACTACCCAGAGGTGGCGCTGTGGTTAAAGTACACCTGAATTTTGATTACAGTGATCCTTATTTACTCCCTTCCCCTTTTGTATTTCTATAATCACAATGTCAGCAAATTAACTTCTCTGATAATACACTGGCACCCACTCCCATCTCTGTGACATTTGTAAAGACATCACTACCTCCAGGGCCAACATACCAAAAACCCCCATCGCCCCTCTTCCCTCCAAATGTAGACAGACCCCTTCTAGCCTAGAGATCTATATTCAAGTTATATCCTTCCTTATTTCCTCTCACAAAAATGATTTCGATCCTGTGGATAATTACTGATATCTGAACATGTATCTGGTTAAATTTCTAACATCTCATTTTAAATTTAAAATTTCATTTTAAAGTACATACCTCAGTAAATACCTAAAGTACCACTATTCATTACAAAGCTATGCATCCTATTTTTAAAAATATTTTTAAAAGGAAGAAATAAAGACCAGTTGACTTAATTCTCTCATTTTGCAGATGAAAAAATCTAGGCCCAGAGAAAGAAATTTATTTGAACACTACGAATCATAATTTAATTGTAGTCCCATTAAAATCCTGTGTCATCTCCTTTTCATTATTACAGATTATTAAAAATTCAACACTCAACCATGGAATTAAAATTTGTGTATTATTTGTTTATGGGGTCCCTTTCCTCCTCTGGTTTAATTTAATTTTCTTGACCAACCTTCAAAGAATTTTACATCTTTTTAAATTGGCCTTTTAAAATCACACCCATCTGTAGCTGTTTTCTGCACAGGACATTTTAATTGCAGTTTTGTTTTAATGATTTTTAAAAAATGTTTCTCATACATGCACAATCAAGGTGGATTGATCATAAAATGCAATTTTAAATACCAAGCAATAAAATAAAGTCCTCTTATTTCAAGGTGCTAGGAATATAGAATAAAGGAATGATTATTCTAATTGGTATTTAAAGTTTTCCTCTACTTGATATTATAGGCAGCGTTTATTCTTTCTTTTTACACCCTTAATTTTGATGGTTTGAAAGACTGAAGTCCCCCAAATAGATACTAAAACCATAGAAGCTTAATATCTGTATTGCCTAGTAGGTTCCTTTCCTCAACCTAGCAGTACAGTGTGTAATACAATATGAAAACTTGTCCCACAAGGCTGGTTTTACTTAATGATACTTAGCGAAGGGCTTTGCACTTTCATGATAATTTCCACCAGAAAGATCTCTCTGGAACTTACTACTAATAATCAGACCTAATGTTAGCTTCAGCTCCGAGATTTATTAAACCTATTTGGCAGAGTAAAGTTGAATGGCTATGTATTCAAGCATCTAGTCTGAGCTTGGGCCTGGAAACAGACTTTCAGGCTAGCACCCTAAAAGTATTCCTCAAAACTTGGTTTATCCTGGAAGTGACATTTCTCACTTTTCAGAGGCTGTGCAGTTGTGATTCTTGCAATTACTGTCACTGCTTTAGGGGCCTATGAGAAATTCAGCCTCTTCTAGTCTTTCGTGGGTGGATGAAGGGACAATGGCTTTCTCTTTGAAGTTTTCTTCCACTTTGAAAATAAGGATTGTTTATCACCAGCAACTGACAAATATCTAGAAATGCCAACTAGGCTCTTAGTTTAGACCTGGGTTAACGGGGAAAACAGGGGATTAAATAGATGTAACGTATTTAGGTAGAAGTTATTGCTTTCCTTGTGTTTCCTCGGTTGAACTGAACTTCCACGGAGGTTCAAAAACGTCTCAACACCGTGAATAAACACTGCTTCTGTGTATCTAGACCACTGCCATAGGATTTCAGGGACACTTTTCACAAAGAGTGACCCATTTCTGAGGAAAATGTCAAGTAAGTTTCCTAAGGGTCTTGTCTTAGTGTGAGAGGAGAGCAGTCCCTGAGGGGCGAGTAGGAGCACGTCCAGGGGTCCCCCGTGCGCTGCAAGGGGAGGCGCGGCCACCCGGCCACTGGGCTCCCGACCCCGAGCGGGGAAGGGCAGCCGGGGAGCGATCCTCCACGCTCCAGTCACTCCTTCCCACCTGATTCCGGCCCTTCCATCCTCCCTCCTCGGCCCGATCTTCTGCTTCACTCTTTCCCCCGCTCCCCAGAGTCTCGTTTCAGTCATCCCTTTGTCGGTGTCCGGATTGGCAGATTTTATTATTCCGCCTGAACAATCTGGCCGCCCAGTGGCTGAGGGTCGCTGACGTCGGCGGCAGAGCCGGGGAGTAGTTGGGAATTTGCTCTGTCAGTAACACATGGGTAAGAGCCGCGGAGGGAGCGAGCGAGTCTGCTAGAGGTCAGCACCGCCGCCTCCGAGCCGGGCAGCGGCAGTCCCGGCAGCGGCGTAGGCTCCAGCGCGCCCGGTCCCGTCCGGCCGCAGCCCCCCAACTCCTGGCGGGCCGCCGCTCCCGGATCTCTTCTTTCTGCGGCTGCTCCCCGACTGGAGGTGCAGGAAGCTCGGCAGAGCCGCCGCCAGACCCCAGCGAACGCGCGAGCGAACGCGCGGGAGGGAGGAAGGCAGCGGAGGAGGAGGAGGAGGAGCGGGAGGAGCGCGGGCGGGGGCTGGGGCCTCCGGGCGGGGTAATATACAAAGTGAAGCCACATTGCCAAACTTGCAGCAGCGATTGCAGCAGTTGCTGCCGCTGCGCCGCGCCTCAAGCCGCGCCGCGCGGGCCCAGGGCTCCTGCAGCTGCTTGCGCGGAGCCGGAGGCAGAGGAGAAGGACGAAGACCGAGACTGACACTTTTGCTCCCGGCCGGCTGCCACTTGAGCGGGGTCCCCAACCCAGTCTCAGAGCAACGCGTTAAAAAAAAAAAAAAAAAAAAAAAGCAGCCCTTAGCCCCCTCCTCCCCTTTCCTGCTTCTGCGAGAACTCCCTCCCTCCCTCCAGCTCCGCCAGCCGAGGCGCCCCTTCCCTGGAAGCCGAACGGCTTCGGTCGCATTTCGCCGCCACCGCCTCTCGCAATATTGCAATATAGGGGAAAAGCAGGTAAGGGGGCGGCTGGGGAGCCGTGGTTAAGGAGGATGGGGGGAGGGAAGGGGCTGATCTGGGCCGGGGCTGTTTTCTTTGGCTTCCTTCCCTTGACCGTCCCAAATTGCAAGTAAACAATACGTCGGCTTAGATAATGCGCGAGTCTGAAACTACCGAGGCCGGCCTGCAAGCTAGCACGGAGAGCAGCCCCCCGGCCGCCAGCTTTATAGCGGTTCCTGCTTACAAAAGGGTTCTTCTCGGAGACCCGGCTGATGGGGTGCTTGGAGGGAGCTGGGAATATTTCCAGTTGATGAGGAAAAGGCTGGGGGTACTTAGATGAGGGTTTAAGTAATGTGTGTTGTGGGGAGGGATAGTCACGGCGCCCCCCCCCCCGCCTGCTAGTAAACACTGTTTTTGAAACAGTAGCAGAAAGGATCCAAGTGATGAGGATTGGGTATCGCTGGTTCTTTTTAAAAAATTCCTCTTGGCTTATAAGTCTTTTGTTCCAATCCAGGAGAAATCCGGTGAATCACCTAATTAAAATCAAGACATGAATTAAGCATCCATTTTTGTACTACAAATTGCCAGCGCTACGTTTGTCCCTCCCTTGGTCTCCATTAAAGAACACCAGAGACGTTGTTAAAGGGGGGCAGATTTTGCCTCTAGCTGCCAGTTCTGCTTTCTATTTCACTGACTATCCCAGGACCTAAATTGCTTGGCTATGTAATTACTAGAGTATAAGCCTATTTAACTTAAAAGCTTTCTTTTTTTTTTCCAACTCTAAATGAAACTTGATGAGGGCCCGTCCTTAGTTATCAGGGGAGTCAGTTTCTGGTCAGTCTTCTTGATTCATCTCTTAGATTTAATCAGCATTAAGGTATTGCTTGTCCTTAAGAGCTTTAGCTAATGGGGTTACTGGATGCTTTTCTCAGGGTAATGTTTCCTTTTCAAAAATATATACATATATATTTACCTCTCGCCAAAGATGGGGGCGGGGAGGAGCTTGGAATCTCCTCCCTCCCCCTCCCCTTTTAAAAAGGAATTCGGAGCGATTAAAACGTTGGGGAAACAGTTTAAAGACCTAGGGCAGGAAATGCAGATTCATTTGGGTTAGGGCTGAAATGGTAACAAAAAGCAATTCCTCGAGTAAATGCATCAGATAAATCAATTTACATAAAGGTATGATGCATTCAGATAAATGCAATGCTAATGGGTTTTAGAGTGGTCCTGTTTGCAAAGTCTCAGGGTTTTGTTACAGCTTAATTGGTGCAGTTCTTATTCTGGTTTATTGTGCGGTCACTGGACACACGTTCCGGGACTCTTTCGGAGGAAATGTGTTTGCAATCGGCCTATTTAAGGAACCGGAGTCCTTGTTTCGTTCCCTTCCCCTCTTTTTTTTTTTTTTTTGCAGCCAAGTTGGGCCGGGGACAGGCAAAGTTCCCCCTCTCCCTTCTGAGGTATCAGCTGAATGTCTTGAGCATATAGCCGGGAGCCTCGGGGGGAGCCCACACTCTCGGCTTACAGAGGACAAAGACAAAACTGGCTGCTTAATTGGCAGTAAATAACTTGATCTTTTTATAGAATAAGTGACTGGAGGAACACTAGGACTTTATTGGACCCAGGGTTGGAGGCAACAAATTAATCGGTTTAGGCTAAGCTTTATAAATTGATTCCTATATTATACCCCAGTTGCTTCTCTTGTGGTATTCATTAGAAAGGCTGGGGAATTTTTCAAAGCAGTTTTTAGTGACAGCAGCACCAGCTCGAATTTAACTTGTGCATCCCTTAATAGTGCCTTTTCGCTTATTATCTGAAAGCGCACCCCCCCCCCTTTGGAGGAACAAAGCTTTAGCATTTAAATTGCTGATCAAGGGCAGATTAGTGAGACCAAAGTGGAGAGTGTTTGTATAGGAAGTTAACAGGCATCCTAAAGTTCAATGATCTATTATTCTTGCCTGTGTCCTGAAAACCCAGAGAAAACACTCATTGATCTTCAAAATGAAATGAGATTTGGAGCAATAATAGGAGATGGCGGTCACCACAATGGCATGTGAAAGGTGCTGTTTAAAATACGAAAAACCAGTTTCGCAACTTTACACACCGCACTCTCCCTCCCGCCCCTCGCCTTCCCTCCCACCACCATGCTCTGCATCTCCTCTTAGCCGGTCCCTCCCTTCGTCCCTTTCAGAAAACCTAACTGTTCCCAACTTGTGAACTGCAGCTGCACTTCTAGGGCAGAGCTCTGGGGGGAACGTGGCTTCAGCGGGGCCGATGCCTCCCCTCTCCTCTCGGCTTGCTCTCGGGGCTTGGCGGGGGCTGGGGAGGGGCTGGGCGCGGCGGTGGGTGGGTTTGACCCTTATTTGCTGGGGGGCGGGCGGTGGGGTAAGGGAGGAGGGGGCAGTGGGCGGAGGCGGGGTCGGGAGGAGGCGCCGCTAGGGGTGGAGCGCGCCGCGGAGCCTCGCTTTCGGAGTTTTGACAGTACCAAAGCTGAAATTGTCAGCCGCGGCGAGCGCAGGAAAAAGTTGAGAGGAGCTCGTGGCCCCAGAACAAAGCTTGAGAAAAGTAAACAGGCGGCTGCTGCCGGCAAGCCTCCGTCCTTCCCTTTTCCCCTCACCCTCCTTCCCGCCCTTGCCTTGCTTCCTTCCAGCAGCTCTTGAGGGGACCAGCTCGCCCACCCTCCACGGTTACTAACTTTTGCGTCGCCCCTGTTTTGTCTTTCTTTCCTTGTCCCCTTCCCGCCCTCTGCAGACCATGGTGAATCCGGGCAGCAGCTCGCAGCCGCCCCAGGTGACGGCCGGCTCCCTCTCCTGGAAGCGGTGCGCAGGCTGCGGGGGCAAGATTGCGGACCGCTTTCTTCTTTATGCCATGGACAGCTACTGGCACAGCCGGTGCCTCAAGTGCTCCTGCTGCCAGGCACAACTGGGCGACATCGGCACATCCTGTTATACCAAGAGCGGCATGATCCTTTGCAGAAATGACTACATTAGGTAAGACTTTGCTGCCTTTCCCCGAGATGGGCGAGCAGGGCAATAGCAAGACCAAGGGATCCCATAGGATTTAAGGAAAGGAGTGGGGTACCTATGAGAATAGATTGCACTCTACGCCTCAAAAACCTTCTGGTTGGCAGCATTTAAGGGACTTAAGAAATCTGTGTTAGTCTTCCGATTTTTAATTTGAAAATTAATTGGAAATGCCATACTAAGTAAAAACTGTCCGTCTGGTGGGACTGGGTCGCTGAATGTGCAAAGGTTGGGCACTCCGGACCAAGATTTTAAGTGATCAGCCTCACCCCAGACCTTTGTCTAAAATTATACATCTCAAGTGGTAGTTAAGTTGCTTTCTTAAAGTCAAGGTAGGCACTCACAGAGAAAACTCAGACAAAAGGTTGACAAAAATAAAAGTGTAGTTAGTGTGAAATGATTTGCCTATGTTGGTGGCTAATTATGATATTTACATAAGCACCTTTAAACTTTTTTGAGTGGAAAGCTGTGACTCATTCTTTGTGCTTCTTGTGAAAAATGCTGATTACCCATTAGTTTAAAGACTTCTGATTCTTACAGCAAAAACAAAAAGCGAAGCAAAAAACCTAGTGGCAGTGTTTCTTTTCGTACTGTTACATGAAAGCTTGGAATGCTCAGTGTTAGTGTATGGTTTGTCATGTAGAATTTGCAATTTCTTCAATTGAGACTGTTCGGGTTTTTGGTTTTTTGTTGTGTGTATCACTGCCCTTGTTCTCCAAAAGAGATTTAGAAAAAGAGGCTCTAGTATTATACTAATCTTGCATTTTAAAGTAATGTATAGGAACATCCATTCATATGTCCATGTAAGCAGTCTTTCCCAACAAGTTTCAGTGCAATTAATGGAAAGAATTCAGGAGGTCAGGTGCCTATAGGTTCTTTTCAGGTGAACTCAAGCTACTTAAACTCATTAATTTGAAAGGAGGCATTTGAAGGATTACACATTTAATTTGAGTAAATGGTTTGATAGACTCATGCACATGAATGCTTCTAGGAGGTGTTCTGTTTCAACATCCAGTAATTAAAAAAAAAAAAACCACCCCCCACACACTGTTAATACTAGATAACCGTAAACTTTTAAGAATTGCCTTCTATTGAGATTTTTGCCCTAGGCCATTTTCTTTACAGTGATTAATAGAAAATTTTGCTCTTCAGTGCAGTTGAATCAATGGACTACATATTTAGCTCCATTGTGATTTGAACTCTGCGCCTGATAACTGCGAAAGATCCAGTGCGGTTCAGAGCTGAATGTGGGTGTGTTTACCCCAGTGATATCATTAGTGTAAAATGATGGAGTAAAATGGCATTTGGTTATTCTGATAATGCAGCTTATCTGCTGGCATCCTCAATCAACAAAGTAGAAGAAATAGAAGGAGAAGACTTATTTTTAAATTAAGATGGCAATATTAATTTCACTAAGCGTGCTTTTAGAAGTAAATGTTGGAAAATCAGCAGGAGCATGGGTGTAATGTTTACTCGTTTCTCTTCCAAGCAATACCATGAGCTTTGACAGCATTGTAATTAAATAGAGAGCAAAACTGAGGTAAGAAAGGAGGGTGGTTTGAAGTGGAAAAACTGACAGTGCTGTGCAGATGAGGTGACTGGTACAGATGCATCTCTGAGTGCCTTCAAAAAAAATGTGCTTCTGATTACCTCTAATTAAAAAGAAGATGGGTCCACTTGCATTCCCTCAGGACAAGTTTAGGCAAGTGCTTCCTGGGAATAGCCTCCATTCCCTTAGTGTTCTTGGGACCAAATATAGATGCCCATTTTGTGTTTTCTTGAGGCTTAATGGAGCAACGGAGAGCGTGTGCCCATCCCTGAGCCTTAATTAATAGGGTCCATAGTCTCATTGACTTTTTTCCTCTGAATATGGGAACTGGAATTAGATGCTACATTGAGAGCCTTAGATCTGTCTGGGAGAGATGAATTGTATCTAGCTCAGTATCAAATTGATCACCCCACCCTGGCTCAAGCTCACCAGCAGCCCAGGTTCCGCACCACTTTAGAGATCTCAGAAGTCTTCCTTCAGTGTTCCTAGATGCTAGAAAGGGTGGGAAGGTGCAGAGCCTTCCGCGTTCCTTTTTCTATCCCCTACCCAGTCTCGTCCAAGTCCACTTGTTGGAGGAGTTTCAATTCCCCAAGAGCAGCCACTGAAGGGTGGAGTAATCTAGCTCCCTGGCCCCCAGGTGAGGGGGACTCCTGGGCTCTTCGGCCGGCTGGGACCGCAGAGTGATTTACTAAGGGACTTTTAAACTGTCTGACTTTGAGGTTGTGGTTTTTGAAAACAACCAAGTTCTGGCTATAAAGCTGCTGGAAATCTGGGAAAAGTGGGGGTGGGGGAGGGACTTTTCCCCAGTCCCCTCCCCCTCGGAGGCCAAGTATCCATTGGGCAGAGCTGGGTTTCTGCCTCCTCTCCAAGATTTTAGATAAAGCGGCTGCCTTGCTGCAGTGAATCCGCACAATTAAAAGCTTTAATTAGTGGCTCCTCCATTTTCTTAGTTCTGATGGGCTTTATCTAATGAGATCTGGTCTCTGGCTTAGATCTGCTCCGAATGACGTGTCCACAATGAATGAGAGCTGCGTCGCAAACAAAACATTTAATTAACAAAATTGGCCTCTAAGAGAGGGAGGGAAAGGCTTGGGGGGGCTGGTTTGAAGAGGGGGAAGGAGGATCTTAAAGGGGCCAATACTGCTTACGCCCCCACCCTTGTAAAAGTCAGCGAACCTTGGAACTGCCGCGCCCCCACCTCACCCCCACTCACTACACCCCCAGCTCAACCCAAGCACCATCAAATAGCTTCGGCAACTCGGTTTCTCTTTCCTCGAGCCCGCCTTCCTCCACTCCCACGTCGGGTCCGAAGACTGGCGCGGAAAGTGCAGCGAAAGGAGGAGGAAGTTCGAAGACCGACGGGTGGGGCTGGGAGCCCGGGGAGGACGAGGAAACGCGCCGTGAGCCGGGTGGCGGCCCTTCACGACTTGTTCGCTCTACCGGGCGGGGGCCTGGGCCCTCCGTAGTGCTCAGCCTGCCGGCGGGCGGGCCTCGGGTCGGGTCGCGCTGTTCGCCAGGCTCCGCTCAGGCGGTTCACGTGGCGCCGGTTGCCGCAGTGAGCGCGCCGCGGTCCAGGGCGGGGATGGGGGGGTGGGGGGTGTTGGTTGTGGTGAAGGGTGTGTTTGGGGAGGGGTAGCGTTAGGAATGGAGGCGCTGCCAGGCAGCGAGTTCATTTCCCTGGTAATCAACAGCAAGCTGCTATATTCAGAGAATGCTGTCCCTTTAATTGAACAGGCTAGGTAATTAAATGGCACTTTTCCAATAGGACGTGCTAGGTAAATCTAATAGTTGGTTATTTAATATCACTTTGAAGTCTGCCCACTCAAGCACAATGACAGCACAGGAGCATGTGAACTATTAGCTAGGAAAAAAAAAACCCAGGATCTCAAAAATTAATTAAATCGCATGCAATTTAGGGGGAACGTTTATCTTGATTTGTCATAACAGAATTAATTCAAGGCCTCCAATTCACTTGGGGGCAGATCTGTTACTCTGAATTAACCAAGCGTAATTTGGCTGATTTTTTTTTTCTCCCTCTCCTCTCTAATGCAGCAGTTGCGATTATGCACAGCCCCCCTCTTAAGTATCAATAGCTTCTGGTGCTTTTAAGGTGCTTGGTCTCTAGTTATTCCGAAGTACCTTTAATGGACTTGGCTCCAGGCATAATTTCTGGGTTGCATTTCTTTGTTACATTTAATATAGCTGGTGCAGAATTTAGATTAAATATAGGAACCTGCTGGAAAACCAATTGCTTCTGGATCGGTAGCTGTGGATGTGCATTTTTCTCCTCCGATAGGTTGCTGATATTTACTTGCAGTTACAAATGTATACCTTTCAGCGACACTCTTAGAAACACACCTCTCCTTGCCTGAAAGCAAATTAGAAAATACAGTCAGGTAGTTCTCCATATTGCCTGTATTTTGCTTGAAGTAATAATGTGGTTGAAAATAAGCCCATCTATTTGGTCATTGAAGTTACATGAAGATGCTAAATCTTGATACCGAACCAAAAATATGACTTGCTCTCCATCCCTTAATGTCAGCAACAGGAGTTGGAGCTGAGCTGGCAAATAGGACTAAGGTGGTGGTCTTCAAATAGGAGCAAAGCACCTTTAAAGTGCCGAGGTTTGGTGGGATTTCTTCCCTTCTTTCTTTTTCCCCATATAAGAAATCTCTTGATGTTTGTGATTGATTGCATTGCCCAAATGCTGAAATATTAACGACCTTCTTGGTCTGAGGACCCAAAGAAAGGAAACTGAAACTGATTCTGTCATCACAATTAAAGACTCCCCTGGCTTTAATTAGCCTGACCTGGGGTATATCTCCCAGTTGCTGGAGTAAAAGAGAAAAGAGCCCATTATAGTCCAGTCTGAGACCGATAGCTACTTAATTGAGCACCTAAAGCCTCCAGCCTTTTAAATCAAACACTGTCCTGGACAGTCCCCCTGGTTAGATATTTAACTCTCCAGCACACAGAAACGTTGTAAAAAAACAACTTCTCAGAAACAGGGTGGAATTCTAATGGTAGCTTTCGTCCCTGGTAAAAGGGGATTAAAATGTGTGTAGACAGGTAAGTTCTGCTCTGAGGCAGCCTTAAAGTTGTAGACATGTGAAGATCTTAAACTCCATTAATTCGTTGTTCAATAGCACATCAGTCCTGCATAGATCTTGGTCATTTTCAAACTTTGTAACTACAATTTTTGACACTTTTGGAATCCCATGATTTTGTGGCTGATTGTTCCCTGAAAGGTTAGGAAAGCGGCATTGGAGAAAATAAGATGTATGAAAAGCTTTTGGATTACATACCACTGCCTTGATTATTAAAATCAATTGTAGACATTGAAGACCTACAACTGACTTTACTCAGGGTGAATTGTTAAATAAATGAACACTTAGGTTGGGTAATCAGATTGGAACAGTGAAAAAGTATTTTTGAGATGGAGTGTCACGGTGTACCTGTTGGTAGTGCCTGCCATAATTATAGACTTTTATCCATTAAAATACTTCTGGGTTGCTGTAAGAGGATATTTGGTCCTTAGCACTGGGATTCTGTCTCCACTCCTGTTACCCCACCA
>PVKY010003193.1:0-2500 GCA_004027775.1 Bradypus variegatus | reverse complement strand
ATCGCCTGGTCCCAGGAGATCGGTTTCACTACATCAATGGCAGTTTATTCTGTGAACATGATAGACCTACAGCTCTCATCAATGGCCATTTGAATTCACTCCAGAGCAATCCACTACTGCCAGACCAGAAGGTGAATACCCAGCAATTACTAATAAGCTTTATTAGAGCAGGTTGGAGAGTTCACTCTGTTTAAACCTAATGAGGGACTTTTCCAGGGTTGTTGTATCTTTGTGTCCTGTGATGGAAATGTACTCTGAACATAGAGTGTTCCGAAGTTGGGTAGTTGATTAAATTGTGATTCCTTTGTGGTAAAAAACAGCAACCCCTATTGGTTATATATGTAGCTTCACTGATGTTGAGCATAGGATTATCATATGTAAAGTCAAACAAAACGTAAGACCAGTTCTATATAACCAGTTGTTGACCTCATTCAACAATTTTGAATTTCCAAAACATGGTGTGATAGGTTATTGTGGGAGGAAAATTGGAACATTAGTGGTAGGAAAAGGGCATAAATGTCTTTGTCAGGAAAGACTGGTTTCTGCAATAGTATTAGGAATCCGGACACCTGCCAATTTATGGCGCACTTATTTTTAGAATAGCAGTTTTACAAAACATTCTGTAATTCCAGAGAAAAGCATTTTTGTTGATTAGTAGCCCCATCCAATTTGAATAAGTTATGACTTTTAAAACAAAGTCCTTGCTCTTGCTAACCGCTTTATGTCACTAATAGCTCCATTAAAGATTATGTATCTTGATTGATTCTTGATCCACAACTTGAAAGTTCTTGGACCAGAGTTAGAAATGAGGAGATTATACAAGTGTACAAATTATGTGGTATTAGAAGGCACTTCGTAGGGAAAATCGGTGATCAACAGTTGTCCAGCACTCCTAGATAGTTTTAGATCTATTTTAATCTCTTTTATAAGTCCTATAGCATGCAAGTGAGTGCATTTTGATAACTGCTGTGCCTAATTTATAACAATTACTGTCAACCTTCAGTTAAGAGACTGTTCATTCCACACTGGCCTAGAAAAGAGTGAAATGTATGACTCGTGTGCATAATTTTATTCACATCATATTTCATACTGATTATGTATTGATGACATTGATTCATTTACTCTTTACAGCACCACTTGCATGGATATTAAATCTTATTGACCACAGATGAATTTTAATTTCAGATTGGTGATAGATTTTTCCATCAGCTCTGATAGTATGTTTGACTTTTTCATCATTAACCCAGGCAATCATACAGCACTGAGTTATTGCATTGAAACAAAAAGTGCACACTTCATTTGGTAATTCTTTATGGATTTACAATAGGAACTTCATTAATGTCTGTTGTAAGGATCACAAAAAAACAACATTTATCTGCAAATAGAAATTTAGCAAGCTTCAAAAGTCTGGGAGAAAATATTAGGCTTCTTTGTCTTCTGTAATGTATTTTCTTAGCTGCTGTGGGGAGGGGGGTGGGGATGACAAATATTTGAAATTTTTTAACCATTTAAAATTATATTGCCATATATTAATGCTTATATTTATCATTTTCCCCTGTGGGATAATTTTAAATGTATTTTCCATTTCCTTATTAAATAAATGTTAAATGAAAAATAGGTACATTTATTTAATTGACCAGTTATGAGAAGCTACATAAAATACTATTTTAAGTATAAAAGTCTGTTTATTGGTAATTAACCACTTAACATTGGTGGAGCTTTTCAAGCATCTTTAAGGAATATCAGTACATATTTACAGATTTTTAGGGTTTGAATTGTGATACAGTGAACCTACAGGGCAGTGTTGAGAACAATGGCTAGATAACGTAAATATTTCAAGATACCCATTTCAGAATAGCGGCAAAGCCATTTTTAGTTACACTTGGTAGCAAAATGTTAAATGTGCTAGAAATGAAATGGTTGATCTCTTCCCCACCCCCTCCAATGTGAAAGCTTATTTTTTTCATTCAAGTTAGATATTTGTTGCTGGTTTTACACTATTCCTTTCCCTGACTTAGCAAAATAGAAAAAGCGATTGTTACAGCTCACCAACATGCATGGTGAGAATTGAGGGACGTAGAGACTAGATGGAAAATGGAGCCAGATTGTGAAACACTGAAAACGGGCGATGTTAGCTGGGGGACTGAGTGCAAACGACACCTAAGAAATATGAGCAGGCTCTCAGGACCATCTCATTGAGGACAAGATGACGTAAATTTAGAGGTGTTAGGGAGGAAAACTGGAGAAAAGTCTGACTTACGTGTTTACAAGATTAGGTGTTTGGTGCCTTTCATGTAAGTCTTCTGTTTTCCACACCCTTTTCAGGATGGGAGAGGTAGGGTGTTGATTTTGGAACCCAAAAAACATTTTAGGCCATGATTTAAGAATCTACTAATATATATTTCATAACTCTGAAAGCCTAAAAGTGACAAGTGGCCTTTAAAAATTAATAGCTCTTAAAAGGCATAAGGAAATATAACGTCAGGATATGCTCTTGTCA
>PVKY010003192.1:0-22532 GCA_004027775.1 Bradypus variegatus | reverse complement strand
ATCCTCTGGCACATCTGTCATCTTTTACTCTTAGGGGAATCCCATCTGTGTTTATAAATATTACTTCTGATCTGTTAAGGATGAGACAGGATCCCCATGTAAGTGCTAGATGGATTGAGAAAATAAATCTCAAGTCCAGGAAGTCAGGGATAGAGCAATGTATTATCAGGGATTATATATGATGATTAGAAAATTCAGAAACATTTCAACCTGTGTCACCATTCCCCTGTTTTCACCATCACCATTATTTTTGTAGATGCTTAAATATCACTTTCTTTCCTTTTATAGCATACTCTAAGAGACAGCTTATCCATCAGCTCGTCTTTTTCTTTTTTTTTTTTTTAACTTTTATTGTGGTAACATAATCAACACAGAATGTACCATTTTAACCATATCATGTTTACAATTCAGTGACAGATATTAGTTACATTCATAATGTGCTATGAACACTACCATCCCTTTCACCATCTTCTTTTAAGAGGTGAATCCACCAAACTAAAGCCCTCACATATTTCAAAAGCAATGCAGGAAAAGGATCTTAAGAGGGTAAAAGGAGGCAGCATGGCATGATGGGTAGAAATATGAATTCTTGAGTAAGGCAGACCTGTAAGTTTGAATCCCAATTCTGCCATTTACCAGCTGTGTGATTTTGGGAAAGTTATCGAACTTAAATGAGCCTCACTTTCTTCATGTATAAAAATGGAGACAATACTGTGTACATGAACTGTTATCTTTAACCAGCACCTAGCATGTGCTAGGCACTTGGCATGGTGGGGCATGAGCAGCTGGTCTTAAGAGAGCGAGGTGTGGAGTCAGGCAGGCTTTAATCTCTGCCACTTCCTAGAGTGCTATCTGTCCTCATGCAAGTTATTTAACTTCTCTAAGCCTTAGTTTCCCATCAGAAAAAAGGTGGTCACAGCACTTACTTCGTGAGTTTGTTAAAACTAAATGAAAAAAATGCACTTGACATTACATCTGGAACAAAGTCAAGGCTCAATAAGTAGCAGCTTTTATCATTACTTCAGCTTCCTGGGGTAATTTTGATACAAGGTATTGCTCCACATAGACAATGGGAAAGGGAGCAAAACCTGAATCCTTTTAAAGTTACTATTTTCACAGAGTCCTAGCTCTAACTGGCAGTGGAGTAAACCAGGGTATCTATGCTTTCACCCTTCTTTATATTTTGGAATTTGGACACAATTTCCAGAATGGATTTTGCTGCTCTAAAAGAAGTATGAAAACCACAGCGCTTTAGGAGAATTGAATCCATGATTTGGAGAGAAATCCTTTTAATTGCCAGGTGACTTGTCAGCGTGGTAATTTGTCCTCTCACGCTCATCCCCGATACGGCTGACGGAACTGTGAAGAACTGCTTGCATGGCTGGGTGCTATAAATGACCATTTAGAAATTGTGGCCCACCAGGAACACTACCAAATCCAAGCTGGTGAATACTTTATGATTGCATTTACTTAATCTCACATAAACTTCTGTAAGGATACAATACCATCTTAAATATGAGGAAAATATCACATAAAGAATAAAGCAGTCAGTCCAGTAAGAAAGTGAAGACTGCTAGATAGGAACACAAGGCAGACACAGCTTCCAGTCTACAAGAAGTATTTTGCTTTCATTCGTGTGGTTTTATTTGATAAACTTCAGATTCTCATGGTTTCAGCTTGATATTTCAATGTAACATGCAGTATTGCAAATAATATATTTGGTGTACTGGATACATCCATGGTTTTCACTTACACAAAACGCAAATTGTGGAAGACTTGCTGAATTAGAATGGTGGCTTAAATCAAAGGGCAGTTGTCTAGCTATTACTTCCCTGGAAGAATCTGGTTTTTGAAACAGGAGGAAACTACAACCAGAGGGGGCTCATGAGAACTCAACAAGTATAACAGACCCCACAGTAATCAAAACCACCACCATGTCTTGTGTACTCATGTCGCCATTTTGGATTAGGCAGAAAAAGGGAATTAAAGCTAGAGAAGGGCTTCTAGGGCAGAGGTGGTAGTGGTGGTGGTGGGGAGGTTCTACGCTGAATTGCTAAATTTGTATCCTTATTTACTATGCTAGATATGCCTTACTGCCTCTTAAAGTCACTAATAAAATATATGAAGTCAGTATAACACCCTTCTTTCCCCTTGGGCTTTCCACAACCCTGGGCAGATGGCAGGAAAGATTGGGCTACCTTAAACTTCCAGTCTAAGTGTTCTTCATAGTTCCAGGGAGAGGACTTCAGGACTTGAGGCTTGACCATAGGCTTATGGATAAAGTTAGAGATGGTTAAAGTGTGAGACTACATAGGATCCTGCCAAACTCCCTAACTCTTCAAAGAAGAACTGAAATACTGTCTGAAATGTATTTTGGTGATACTTTTAAGGGCTTTATAGGACTTTCAGTGATTCATGTTATGTGAGTCTTCACTTTTGAATCATGAACCTCCCTTTGAGAATCAGACAAAAGAACCCTCAGAAAGTTTACAACTATCCCCCAAAATAAACATTCACACTTACACATTATGTATATAATCCTCAGGGGGGTTCACTGCCCAAAAGCCCAGGTTAAGAACCTCTGCTTTATGTTTTCCCAACTTAATCAAGGCAATGGTGGTAATCATTTAAAGATGAACAGACATGTTGATGTGAAAAGAATAAAAAGAGTGGATGAATAGGTCTAGAAGGGACTGGGGTATTGGTTGTATTAGTTGGAGGGAGTGGAAGGGAAGGGTGCTCAACTGGGCTAGGAGCCTGGTTTCACTGACCCACTGTATTACATACTTGATACCTACAGTGAGCTGAATTCTAGAGGCTAGTAGGCTAGTCTCTAGTGCACCTTCTGCTTCCTCCAGCTGCCCTGTGTGCATGGCTACTTGTGGGTGATTCCAGAGCTTTTTGTGCCAGTTGTTTTTTTCTGTATTCATATAATGTAATTAAACATCACATAAACTTAAGAAAAAAAAACTGCATTAAAAATTATTCCTATAAAAATTAAGTCAAATGCTTTGGAAAGACATGATACAAAGCAGAGCACATTTTAAAACTGTTGAATTGGGAGTGGGCAAGACAACTGCAAAAGATTGGGAGGGGTCTTAAAAATCTCTGAGTGCTTCAAAAGTGCCTAAGTGCTCATTCCACTTTAAAGAAACCAAGATTGGAAATCACAGATGACGTCTTGTGGGTGAAGTAGTCAGTGGCTCTCATCTCAGAATGCACATTAGAATTACCTGGGAAACTTAAAAAACAGTCTACCCTCCTCCCCATTCTGAATAATTAATCTGGACTGAGGCTCATCAGTAGTTTTTAAAAGTTCTCAGGGTGCAGCCAGTTTAGGGAATCACTCGTGTAGTTTAGACCATTGGGAACGACTTACAAAAAGAAAAACGTCTGGGCACTGCACCAAAAGATATATGGTGTGAGGGTTCACAAGCTATAAGATGTCCTGATCTGGGCCCACATTACCAAGCAGGTCTCAGCTTGAGTCTTTTTAGAAGTCTCATACTAGGATGCAACCCCGGTGAGCCTTAGAGGACTTGAATCTCACTTCCCTGGCTGGTGTTCTAAGTAAGGCTAGGTGGGGGAAACAGAGGGGCAGTTTCTCCTAAACTCTTCATTCCCAAAGGCTTCTGCTCCCCAGAAGTAATGCCAGTTTTCTTTACGTGTGTTGTAGTTGCCAGAAGATAGTCATGGGGGGAAGGGGGGAGAGTTGGGGAAGAAGGCCTGGGAAGAAAATGTTTCTCCTGTCCTCCATTTCACAGGCAGTCTAGAACGCTCCCAACTGGGTCAGAGAACAAAAAGTTCTTGCATTTGGGGCGATGAGCCCCAGGGAGCAGGCGAATCTCAATCCATCCCCACGCCAAGGGCGTCCCAACCAAGCCTTCCTCTACTCCCTACACACCCACTCACCCTCCCCTGTTACAACAGGGAGCAGAAAAGTCAGAGGAGAAAACAGGGAGCGTCGGGGGGCTTCGAACCTAGAATTCTTCTCCACCCACCTACCCCCCCACCAATGCGGGGATGGGGTTTGGGAGGTCGGGACCGTACAGGGGCTGGGAAGGGAAGTCGTGGGGGCTGGGGTTCACTCACCGCGGTCCGGCCCGGGCGGCGGCTTCCAGCCTCGCACCATGGGCCGGGGGAGGGGGGAAGGTGGGGGCAGGGGGCCTCCGGGGTGAGAGTGGGGTTGCTGCCCGGCGCGGCCTGCTCCAAGCCCGCCCGCGCGGAGGAACGGGACCGGGAGTGTCCCCCCCACCAGCCCCCTCGAGAGCGCGCCCGCCTAGCCCAGCCCTGTTCGAGCGAGTTGGAGGCGGGGCGGGAACCAGGGGCGGTGCCAGGGCGGTCCGAGTTCTGATTGGTGAACGCAGGCAGGCTGTCACCGGCGGAACCAACTGGATCGGCTATTGGCTGCGTGGGTTTCGGCTGAAGTCTATTATTGGCCGCGTTGGTCTCATCCGGGATTGGCTATTGGCTGCGCGGTAGGGAAGCTGTCCCCCGAGGCCTGTGTGCTGCGTATGGTAACTCCCTCCCTCATCCTATTGGCGCCCGACCTTCGACGTGCACCGGCCTTGTCCCTTCCGTACTTCCCCAAGGAGAGACACGAGCACTTTGCTGAACTGCCGGGGCCGCCAGTAACACCTCCGCAGTTGTTTCCTCCAGAAGGAAGCTCCGGGAAGCCCTTTTCAGCATCTCCTTCCTAGCCTGCCCACGCTCGGCGCCTTCCCACGCTCGGCGCCTTCCCCAGCGGAAGTCCCAACTGCCGCCAGCAGCGTCAGCTGTAGCGAAGGGCCTAACACAACCGAGATGGGTCAGGTGTCTTGCCACCCGCATAGACGAGGGTCCTAGCAGCCCAGCGCCTCCGGCCGCTTGCCTGGACAAGCTGGCCCCAGACAGATGTTCTCAAAGATGAAGTGCTTGAGAAGTGACCTCGTTGGAACCAACCAGACTCTCAGACGCCCTCTCCTCCCTGCGCTAGTAAAGAGGACCTGGATGTCTGTCTCATATTGGAGGGGCCTTGCTCTCCAAAAGGGAGACAATGAAATGGACTTTCTATCAAAGCAGTATCCCACACACTACAAAGTTCTGGGCCAGAAGTTTGTATATTTAGGATTCTTGGTCTTCTAACTAAAATTTAGGAATGTCTTTCAGAAGTGCTTCTTCTATTTTCATGTTGGTCTTTGAAAATATCTCTTCTTACTTATATAGGTCACAAAAGTTTATATATCTACAATGTTTTATAAAACAGGTTCAGACTTTGCCCTGTATTCTGCATACCTCATCACTCCTCCCTCCCCCAAACACCTATGAAAAACAACCACAACAACTCCTACTTCTCTTTCTTCATCGGTCCAGTCAGGTCTAGAGCTCCTTCAGAGTTGCCAGACATAAATATGTCTCTGTTTCAGAGCTAAGCTGTGTTTTCCGTTGCTGGCCCTTAATTTGCCCGTCTCTCCCTTCTCCTTACATTTAGTAATAATATCCACTCCTACCAGCCAGTCCCATGTCCTTCAAACTAATATCCAGCAAAAACATCACAGGGATAACAGTGGAAAGACATACACTCAGTTTTAGGGTTAGAAACTTTTGGACCCTCCGGGAAGGAGCTGAAGTTGGTGGTATATACAGACCTTCTCCTAAATCATGACTATTCCAATGCCCCAATGGTTTGTATCTAATAAAGGAAGGTAAAAGGGACACTTTTTAGACAGCAGCAGCCTGCAGTTTCCAGGGGAGAGTTCATTCCCTTAAATCCAAACAATGGAATGAAATGCGATTGACTGGAACTCACGCATATTTGATAGGAGGATTCAGTGAGTCACTCTGGACACCAGTGATCATGGGCTTGGAATTGTGAAAGATGAACAATTTAGCCCCCTTTCTTGTGTGAGATTTCACTCCCCAGAGTTGGGAGTGGGTGTAGAATTGAAGATAAATTTAGGAAAGAGGAGAATTTCTGGAATGCAGGCTGAAGTGTTTCTCTTCTACGTAGGTTTCACCCTGAAGCTGTAGAAGATGGGAGTGGGTTGGGATGGGGGAAGAGAGGAGAGGAAGAGGTTCAGGTTGAAAATTCAGAGAAGGGAAGATCTTGCAGTTAGCCAGACTGTAACTCTCCCAGTTTTTCTGGGGATTAGTGTTGAACAAAGGAGACTCACCAGATCATCCTCAATGTGGAGATGTTCATCCTCCATTTTAGGTGAAAACTCTTTTCCCCTGTGCTTGGCTTAGATAATAAGCAGGGGCTGAACAGAGGCATATTTATCCTGTATAGCTAAGGAAGTTGAAGTTTCAGGGCCCAAACTTGCACAGACTGGAAGAATCCCAGAAATGTGTTCACATGGTCATAGGTTTTTGTAAAATCTGAAAAATACGTATTTCAACTGCAAATGGCTAAGATTGAGGACCCTTTCTGATTTCCCTGTCACCCCACTTCCCTTTTTGTCAAGTGGCAATAGAAAGGCCATGAGCATTTGAGAATTGCTAAGGAAACTGAGGTGGGGATACATCTAGTTTGGGTTTGGTACATTTATTTATGTGGTTTATAGTTCTGTGAATAAATTACCCTCATGTAGATAGCTTCCAAGAATACTCCTAATATCTTAATTCAAAAAGCATGTAACACTAGTCATGGCAAAAGAAAATTTGAAATGCTCTAAAATCTTGCACCACATATATAAAAGAAATTAGATAAGTTTTCCCAAATTTGACAAAAGTCCTAAAAATGTGAGTTTACCATTAACAAGGTGTGAAGGTCAAACTCACTATCAATAATTTTAAAAATGTGATCAACCATGAAAAGACTGAATGACCTCTCTATACTCTCTACACAGAACATACAGTCATCAAAGGCTATTTAAAGAAAAAAAAGAGGAAAAAGGTATTATATAGGTTTGCCTGGCAGATGATTTTTAAAATCTGTTACTTTTCTTGATTTTGTGATATTGTGGTATTTGTCAGCTTTTTAAAAACCATGAGTTGTTGATATCTTCTTTCATTCTGAAAAATACCACTTTAATGCCTAATTCTGATGCCTAATTTTGTATTCATAATATGTATTTTCTTAAAAAAGACTCCAAAAGTTGTATGCTTCAGGCACCCCAAAAGGTGGACCTCCCCTTAGGGCTAACCAAATGGATATGATGAGTTTCTGCCCCCATTTAGGAGAACACTGGCTCCTTTGTTCTGGGTCCTGTCTCCTAAGAAGAACCAGAGCAAGAGGGAGCTGGAGGGCTGAACAACCAGAACTGCTATTGAGGATTTGAGATAGCAACGCCGCATTTAAGGAGTTTGTGGAAGAAAGATTTCAGACAAACCTACCATCAACACAAGATGTGAGAAGTCTGGGAAGATATTAGGGCCACAGGGAGACCCTAAGCAAAGAGCCATGGAAAGACTCCCTTGAAAGCTCCCACTTACCTCTCCTTGGCTGCCTGCTCCTCATGCTGACTCTATCCTTCAGCATAATTGGCTTTATTTACAACACATACTGAAGAGTGGGTGCTCCGCAGTGACATCACAACATGACCATTATGATGTAATGAGGCAGCATCTCATTTTTCTCTGGCTGGGGTTTCCCTATTAGGAACATTGTCTCATTAGTTTGTAGGTAATTGGACGCTTTCATCATTTGGGTAATGTGGGAGTCAACACTATGTTAGAATGTGATGTTTTCCAAGGACTCCTCCCTTTATTATCCACTCCATTTCTCATCACTCCATTCTGAATTGGACATAGGTCCTTGACTTTTCCTCTCCATCATATTTCTCATTCTTTGCTTTGGGGTTGACCTGGATTATAAGGAAAAGAACTTTACTCTTTCCTCTAGTGCTTAATGGAAAAGAATTCAACTTGGATGTTCCCCTTAAGGAAAAGCCCACACCCAAGGGGAAACGCTGGGTTTTCCCCCAAGCTGATCTCTTCAGTTGCACTAGCTGTCGGTGCTGGGTGCCAGGGAACCAAGGCACAGATTCTGGAAATTTTCCCGCTACTCAAAATGGTGGTGGGATCCTGTTGGGGTGTCTTATATCAGGGCTGCCCAACTCCGTATCTCTTTCCCACTCAATTTTTGCATAGGCAGAGTAACCCAGCAGATAGGGAATGGGATTTTAAAGAAATGCAATGACCAAAAAGAAATGGGGAGGAGGGTATCCTGCCACCCTCAGCACAAAACAAAGAATCCTTCTTATATCTTATGAATACTTTTTCATATTTCAACTTTACTTCACAAATGAGTTTTTTGTATCCAGAGGGCGCTGAAGTGAGGAACAGTACTGGTGGGTTTGGGGCACAGTGCACAGGGCTGCACCGGGAAGGGGGTAGGTAGGCTCTGGGAGCACCTAATAAGTGGTTTTCAGGGGTTCACATAACAAACTTTCCTCCCCCCACCCCACCCCAGGTTAGCTTTTCAATGGGTGGATTATTCAGTCTTTTTAGTAACCTCACTGCTCTTTAGCAACATACTCAAGAGTGCCAAGGCTGAGGACATCGAGAAAACTGTCAGTCCATTTTGTTTCCCTTCAAGGGAATAGGGGAGGGAATGGAAGCTAATAGCAGAAAATGAAACATGCCTGATACAATCCCTTGTCATAAAAAAAATAGTGCATCTGACTGCACAGAGGCCTTTCTTAGCCCGGGGAGGGGATGTGGTCAAGATGCCTGGGTTTAAACCCCATTTCAAGCTGCCCTGACAAATTCCCTGCCCCCTCCCACCTTTGGACCTATGTCATCTGTGCAGGAACCTGGACCCACTAACCTCTAAAAACAAGCCTTTTCAGGTCTCTGATTCTGTGACCTGGGGGCTACAAGGATCCAAAGGGACCCAAGAGAAACATACACAGGAGTCAGAAGCAAGGGTCAGAGCAAGATTGCAAAGTTGAGGAGTTAGGGCTTATTATGAAGAGAAATGGGGAGCTGCATTCATGAAGAGACATAAAGGAACAAGAGGAAAAGCCATGGGACAGGTAGGTGGGACAGGTAGGTGGGGAGGAAGACATCTGAGGTCTTCATGAGAGCAAAAGCCAAGAGTGTTCCTGCTGTGTTGCTTCAAGGACCAAAGTCCCTGATCAGAGTAATGGTTTCATTTATGGCACTTCCTAGCCCATGGCAGACAAGTTATATCCCAAATTCCTCCTGTTCATACAATTATCAGCTTTAATAGCAAAGTCCCTGGCACAGTGCCTAACACATAACAGGATCCCTAAAGATCCTGCCAAACTCCTAGTGTTTCCCACATCAAGTTAGTCTGAACCAGCCCTGGGGGAACAATGGGGGAAACCACCAGCTTAGCACCCATGGCATGAGGCAGCTCAATCTGAGAAATAGGAACTCATGTGTTGGTTCTATAACCCTGAGAATAGGGGAGTAGATGAGTCACAGTACTTCTTACAGATTAAGAGTCCAGGAAACAGGATTCTCCTGCCCCAAATCAGAGTAGATTTACCCACTCGGTAATACCAGGGATCCCAAAGAGAGCCCAATCACATACCATCCAGCAATTGTCCTAGCAGGGGACCCTTCCTGCAGAAATTTTGGGAACTGGCCTGTTCATGGTTGGTGAGGGAGGGAGTCTCACCCATAGGCAAGGAGGGTTAGCTAGGGCCAAGAGAGAATGCCAGTGTATGGGAAGGCAGGAGTTCAAATGGGTTCCCAAGTTCTCTAGCTAGCAGGCAGTGTGGTGCCTGGCTAATATGGCACAGAGCTCAGCTGCAAAAATAGACCTGGCACAGGAGGCAGCACAAGCTCCTGGGAGGAGCAGATGAAGCTTGGGGACCTTGGTACTTTGCCTTCTCCAAGCCAGTTCAGGAGACTGGGAGGATGGGAATGCAAAGCATGGTCAGAAACTATCGTCTTTTCCTATTAAGAAATGATACATGGCAAAGTTTTTTATTTTTTATTTTTTGTTTTTAAAGGAAAAAATATAGCATCATAGTTACGGATATCGGCTCTGGATTCAAGATTTCTTGGGTTCACAATACTAACTCTGCCATTTACTGTGTGACCTTGAGCAAATTACTGAGCTTCTCTAAACCTGTTTCCTCATTTCTAAAACAGGGATAAAGACATTACTCAACTCATAGAGTTGTTCTGAGGATTAAATTAAATAATGCACGTAAAATACTACTAGATTTTAGCAGCTAAGTGTTAAGGAAACATGAGCCATTTCTATTGTTAATAGAACATAACAGTAACATATACACATAAGACATTGATTATTACACAGAGCCTCAACCCAGTCTCCCTCTCTGTTATCCTCCCGTGGGCTCCTCATTGATGGCTAAACAGTGCATAGCTTGCTTCCAGTACAGTTTCTCTCTTCACTTTGCTGGAACTTGGACCCAAAGGTGATCCACCAGATTCATAAAATTCTTTCTGTATTCTTCTTAAGGTGAAAAGGATGATGTTCAAATGGGCATTTGTTCAAAGAATGACCCATGTTTCCTCTCTTTCGGCCACCTTTCTTCAAAGGATTAAGGCTTGGGACAGGAGGGACATGGTAACGAGCCCCATACTATTCTGAATGCATGCGTGGGCACATGCACATACACATGCAAACATTCTCTCTCACGTGCACTTAGTGATAAGCAAGAGGGGCTCTAGAATTTTTTGAGAAATCAGTAACAGAGAGAAGGGGGTGTGGGGAGCTGGTTACCTGGGAACTCCTTGTTCATCTGTAGCATCAGGAACAACTGCTTCTTTTCCCTCTTCCCCCTTCTAGAGGACTTTCAAGAAGCCTGAGAGAGGAAGGTGGTTCAACCATGGTCTTGGAGGAAAGGAAGTAGTTTTTCTACTCCTTCTGGAGGGAGAAGGAATAGCAGAGATCAACAAGAATGAAAGAGGCAAATGGAAATAGAGAAAATGAAGGTAAATAACTACGTTAGAAGGGGAAAAAAAATGATGAAAAGGGAGAGGGACAAGGAAAGAGAAAAGTAAAGAGCTTAGGAACAGGGTAAGAGGATAGGAAAAACAAGGGACCAGCAGAGGAATCACTCCCATGTGAAGGTTAAGGAGGAGAGTCAAAAGGCGTGAACGAATGGGTAGAATAAAACAGTCCAGCTTTCCTAATTCACTGGCTCAGGCTATGAAGCAGACTGCCACCTCCTGGTGCCATCTAATCTTCAAGTTGCTTTAATTTTTGATTTGAAATGTTTTCCATTTCTTATAAGCCTCTATCCTCAAGAGAGCCCCAACATTGTTTCCTTTCATCTTTGGGGCTTCCGAGCATCTCCCCAGAGCAGTCCCAGAGCACCCAGTCTGTGGGGACAAGGGGAAAAACCAGGGGCATAGGATGAGCTGTGGATTAGAAGAGGCCTTGGAATACCCAAAGGCAGCAGGCTGTTCCCAGGCTCTGGAAAATTTGGGTCAAAACTGGAGGACCCCTCCTGAGCCCAGCCAGACGCTCCAGGCTATACTCAGAACCTTAGCACTAGGCTGGAAGACTGTGTCTTCTAATCGAGGCTCTCCTGTTCCCAGACCATAACATGTCAACGCAAGGAAACTTACGAGATCACCTAATCCACATCTAACTCCCCAAGGAAAAAACTAGAGCCCAAAGAGGTGAAGTTTAATTGCCTGAAGGCACACAGCTAATTAGTGATTTCCTTTTCTGTGGCAGAAAGTATCAGAATAGTGATTCTCTTGACTCACTTTCTCTTGACAAATGCAGGCCATTAAGTGCTTAGAGGTCATTAGAAGGCAACCCAAAAAGATAAGGCTGGTGTTTTCCCAGAAGCTCTTGAGTGTACCAGCCCCTTAGGCGCCTCATTATTTGGCTACAAGGACAAGCCCAGAGTTGCTTTGCCTCCATTTAAGCCCCAGGGCTGCCTGGACTCTGGAAGAAGCTCTAACCACTACCTGCCATCACTCCCCAGCCAGTCCATGGAGACTGAAGCCAGGAACCATGAGGAGTGAGAAAGGAATACTGTCATAATGCCAGGGACCAGGGAGGAATGGCCAAATTCCTGGGATTAAGCAAGGCAATTATGGCTGAGTTAAAGCTAGGATGAGCATGGCCTGGGGTACCTGAGGTGACAGTGGAGTATAAGAAAGAATGAGCGAGCAATCTAAATGACTTCAACTAGGGTGGGCTCTTACTTTACACATATTTCCTAAATCCCAAAGAAGTCACTAAACCTTTTACCGGGTAGACTTCACTAGCCTACCCACTTTCTCTCCAGTGCCCACTAACAGAAAAGAGCGGCACCATCAATCCCGTTCTTTTGGCTTTTTTCTAATTCCTTATACATCCTTTCCTGTCTCCTTTCGCCTGTGCCTTGGATACCTTCTACTCACATCCAACCAGAGTTTTCCAACCCAATCTCCCCAAACTACGTTGGCTCTGCCCACGTCCCTTTGATCCTTGCCCTCCCCGACTCGACTTTTTGGGTGTGCTCCCTGCCAATCTTGGTTTCTCCCATTCCTTCCCGCCAAATCTTCGGGTTTCCCCCATGCCCCCGCCCGCCCCCAGGTGCCTTTCTTTTCCTCCTCCTCGGCCGCCTCTTCTCAGATAAAGTGGATCCAGCCCTGGGGCTCCGGGGCTCCGGCACTGCCTGGGTGCTCGGGCCCACGTAGAGCATAGTCACGGCCGCCGTTGTTGTCCCAGAACTCGAGCCCCGTCACACGGTAGCGTAAGGCGAAAAGCAGGGCGCCCCCAATGGGCGGTGCCGGCAGGCGGAAGGCGAAGCGGTCGGCTCGCGGCGGCGGCGGCGAGGCCGGGCCGGCGTAGGCGGCGGGCGCCTCGCGCTGGCTACGCCATCCGTCGGCGCTCCAGCGCACGCTCACGCGCTTCTCGTAGGCTAGGTCCAGCACGCGCGCGCTCCCGGCAACGCCCAGCGGGCCCGCCTCGGCGCGTTCCAGGCATATACGTTGCGCCTGCAAGCGGGTGGCGAAGCCGGGCTCGCTGGCGGGCTCCAGGGCTGCGCGCGCCTCCTGGAAGAGACAGGGGGCGGGGTCAGAGCGAGGCACTGGACCAATCAGAAGCCGACCCGGGCTTCCGGGCCGTAGGAATGGGGCCTGCTGAAGAGTGGTCCTACTCCGTTCCCTAATTGGGACTCCCAAAAGAGGCGAGCAAGAGCAAGCCCAAGGCTGGGGATGGAGATGTCTGTTCCTTGACAAATCCACTCCCACACGCCCGCCGCGGCTGGATGGGGAAGGTCCCGGGGAGGGGGCGTGCCCCCGCCGCCTACCTGGAGGCCGCGGGCGCGGGGTTGGCACGGCGCAAAGTGACGTAGGGCGTCCCTCTGCAGCTGGATCTGCACGTGGCGGGGCACCCGGGGTATCTCTCCCGGACGGAAGCGGCGCACCGCGGCCAGCTCCAGCCCCAGGGCATCGGCAAAACGCACTCTTTTGCGGGTGTCAGGGCTGCGGCTGCGGGGTGCCCGGAAACCCCCGCCTCCGGCGGGCGCAGAGCGGGCTCGGCGGCCCCGATTCGGAGCGTGAGCTCGGGACCGGGCCCCGAGCCGCGTCCCGCTCTCACCTGGCTCCTCCTCTGGCTCCTCCTCGAGGCTGGGCCGTTGGCTGCGGTAGTACGCGCGCTCGGTCAGCGCGGCAATGAAGCTCAGGTTGCGGGGGATGTCGGTGCGGAGGGGACGCTCGCGGGACATGGCATCCCCCAGTTCCGGCAGGCGCCCGCAGCGCGGCACGGTACCCGCTCCCCCGCCAGCCCCGCGTGCGCACCGATGGCGCAAGGCCGGCTCAGCAGCCCCTCCCCATTGCGTACTCTCCTTGCTGTCACCTCAAGAGCCTTAACTTCCCCTTCCTCTGTCTCGTGTCCGAGGCCACCTTCCCACCCTCTGTCCCGCCTTCAGCCCCCAGGGTCTTGGACCATCACCTCCTGCAAGCTCTTTGGTCTGAGTGTGTGCTCAACGCACTCACCCTCCAGCCCTACGGCCTTCACGTCCCGGGCTCCCGCCCACAGCCGTCTGACAGGTGGCTCCCCATCTGTCTTTGCTGCCGCTACTGCTGCACCAGGGGGCGGGAATTCCACCCTTTCGGTCCCAAGTGAAGCCATCCTGCCTTTTCTTAATGTCCTCAACCTCTCCGGCACGAGAATGGTTAACTGTGGGAGGAAAGAGGAACTATTCCTTTCCTTGCTAGGGAAGGTTCAAAACGTTCAGTGGGTGACTTTATCATCAGGGCTAGGCTTCCAGGTTCAGGTTTGGGAGGGGGGTGGCGGTGGGAGCAGAGAGCAGAAGTTCAGGTCAGGAAAGCCAGGTAGAGACTTTCAAATAGAAGCTGAGATGTGGTGCTCAAAAGGGTGAGTGGCTGAACCCTGGCCCTTGGAAAGAGTTCTGGTCTGAGAATTGTGGAGAGACCTAACTTGTACCTCCACCTCTGGTGCTGTTTAGCTTGCTGACCTTGAGCAAGGCACAACTTCCTGAACCTCAGTTTTCTCCTTTGTAAAAAAAAAAAATAAATGGGTTTAAAGTTATGATTTCTAACCTGATGGTAAGGCTGTTGAGGGCAGGGCCTGCATCTGATTCAAAGTCAATCTCGTTACATAGTAGGCCCTCAAATTACTGAGCAAATGAACATACTACAGCTCTCTTGGACCTGAGACTGTTTGGTTTTAATTCCAGTGGAAGCTTCTTAGACCAAGAAGGGCACAGAGCTGATTTTTTTCCTTTTCCTCTTTTTCTACATTAGTGAGAAAAAAAAAAAAGTGAAGTGTTTTTTTTTTCTGATTTTTTTCCACTAATCATAGAGCACTAACAATATGCTAGGTACTGTTGTAAGAGCTTTACAGATATTAGCTTGTGAAATACAGTCATCTTAGGGGCAGGGAGTATTATTTTGTCTATTTTATAGATGCAAAAATCAAGGCAGGGAGGGGTTATGACTCTTGCCCCAGGGTCACAGCTATAATAACTGGGGAGCTGGGAAATTTGGACCCTAGCAGCATGGCTCTCGAGTCCACTCTCTAATCCACAAAGTTATATAAGGGTAAACCATTTAATGAAAATAGTTAACATCTTCAGAGTACTGAAATGGAGAATCTTTTCAGAGAGTACAAATAGAATCTCTAGATTTAAACAGCAGATAGTTTAACTGTAAAATTACAAGTGACTGAGTTGTTAATAAACAGTAACATGTGTCCTATTGTCCAACTCATTCCTGTTTGCAATTTAATTCCTGTTTAGCCAGGACTCATGTTTAAAGCAATAATTGAGTTTTATTTTTCTTATTTTAAATATATATAGAAAATCCATGGACATATTCTCTTTATATCTGAGGGTGTAAAATAATCATATACTAATTTATGTAACAATCAAGCAGTTTAAAACTGTCTTTCTTGCCCTGGTAAAATATGTGTCATTGAAGAAATAGATGAAGTTCAAGGCCAGCCTGTTTGACGTGTATTTTTCTGGTGAAGGCTCTGTTGCCTTGTCTATAGGTTGAGCTGCTATCCCTTGGCTCTTAATGTTGGTCTGAGAAGATCCTAGAGGTACAGAACTTTGGACCAGGTTTAAGTTGTGTTGGTTCAGCAGCTCTGTTCCCCTGACTGCTCAGACCGAGGTTAAACCTTTCTTCTAAGTCACTCTCTATTTCTTAAACAGCTACTGTAGTTACCTTCAAACGACCGGCTGAGACTGTTCAATAACTGGCCAGAGTTATTGAATGATTTGTTCAGTCAACATTTACTGAGGGCCTATTAGGTGAATAAAACTCAGTTCCTGCTCTCAAGGAGCTTATGAATAAATGACAAACAAATATATTTGGATCCTGAGACTTACAAGCATTTTATGTTCAAGTACGTTTCTTAGAAGAAACTAGGATTCCAAATGAAGGCCTAGAATAGGTTATTCTCTAAAAAAAGTGTGTGTGTTGGGGGTGGGTGGGTGGCAGGCAACCTTACTGGGGTAATCAGCCCTAGAACAGGGGAGAAGTCAGGATGGTGGAAGGGATACAGCCAGAAAGAAGTAGAATTGGGTGTGCTCTCGGAAAAGAGGAGGGACCTGAGTTTGGACTTGTGAATGGTGAATTCAGACTGTGAGAACTGCACTGAATACCTAAAGGGAAGATGTGACCTTGAAGCAATATAGTTGTCAAAGTTAAGATCATTAGCTTTCAGGTTATACAGAATTAGGGTGAGTCCCAGTTTCTCCACTCATCAGTATGTGACTTTGGGCAAATTACTTAACTTCTCCAAGCTCAATTTCCTCATCCATAGAATGAGGATAAAACAGCATAGGGATTGGTGTAAGGATAAAATATCATGAATATAAAGAAAGTGTTTAGCACTTTATTAGTCCTCAAAATGTGTTAGTTGTTACTACTATTGTTACAGAAAAGACCTTGCTTTTCCAGTGACCATGGAAATGGATGAGAATACCAAGCCTTGGACTTGAAGTAGAAGCAAAGGAAACCAGCAGGAAAGCAGAACTGGGTTGCCTCTTTCTGACCTTTGTTTGGGGCTCCCTCCTAATGGGGCCGAAGGAAGTGCAGGCTACAAGAGCTTGCATGGTGATTGAGGCCACTGTGAAACCAGCTGCCCCCCACCCCGACCATACCCCAGCCCCCATGAAGAGGGCCAGGCCAAATGCCCTTGAATGCTCTGGGGTAGATCAGCTGTGGCCAGACTCCCTCACCCCTGTGAACTGCCCTTGGCTCCTTGGCTGAGGGTGCACATGCAGTGCTGCGGGGTGCCATGTGTGTGTGCAGGGGGTGGGGGGAGAGCGAATACCCAGAGACAAGACATCTGGAGGAGAAATTCTTTTGAAGCTTGGGGTGGGACAGGGTGCAGAACAGGGGCATGTTGTGCTGTGACATTAAAAAATAACCTATCTAATGAATTGGGGTAGCTGGTGGTAGATACCTGAAACTATCAAACTACAACCCAGAACCCATGAATCTTGAAGACAATTGTATAAAAATGTAGCTTATGCGGGGTGACAGTGGGATTGGGAAAGCCATAAGGACCACACTCCCCTTTGTCTAGTTTATGGATGGATGAGTAGAAAAATAGGGGAAGGAAACAAACAAACAGACAAAGCCACCCAGTGTTCTTTTTTACTTTAATTGCTCGTTTTCACTTTAATTATTATTCTTGTTATTTTTGTGTGTGTGCTAATGAAGGTGTCAGGGATTGATTTAGGTAACGAATGTACAACTATGTAATGGTTCTGTGAACAATCAAATGTATGATTTGTTTTGTGTGACTGCGTGGTATGTGACTATATCAATAAAATGAATATTAAATAATAATAATAATAACCTAGATCTCCATTATCACAGGAGAAAATGAGTTGCTGAACAATACTTACCATATGATTTAGTTTATGTAATAAAAATTAATATTTTGTGTGTGTGTATAAACACATACATATATACATTCATATACACACACATATATATGCCTATATACATGGCCACCACATATCCAAAAGGATAAAAAAAACATCAACCTTAACATTGGCAACCTCCAGGGAGGGAGGTGGGTGGGGAGGGAGTGAAGCTGAGGATTTGTACTTATTGCTCTATACCTCTATATTGTTTGACTTTTCGTAATAAGAATGAGTTCATGTGTTGGGTAAAAAAAAAATAAAATCAGATTACAAAAAAGAAGAAAATGAAGAAAAGAAACGTTACCTGCATGAACTGCTTGTGCTCCAAGTTCTGGCCCCCAGATTCCTAACCAGAGCCCCAACCTATGGGAAGATCACTTGATTAAAGCCCTAGAGAAAAGAGGATGGAAAGGTTTGGTGACTGTATCTACCAGTTCCTCAAGCACCTGGCAGGCAGTTCCCAACATAATGGCAACTGCCCGTCTTTTCCAGGCACCCACTCCAGGGCTGGAAAAGTTCAACAAGTGCATGAGGCATTAGCGACCTTCTGGAAATGCTGACTTGGTCCTGAGATTTCCCGAGGCCCGGCATACTTCCCTGGGTAGCCCTGAGGCTTAGGAGCCCAGCCCAGCCCACGGTGCCCTCTCCACCCGGTTCTCCCTGGATGCAATGGCCCTTTCGCTCTTCCAGAGTTGTGGCCCTTCCCAGGCCTGTGTCCCAGCCCCGCCCCTCTCTCTGGACGCATCTCTGGGCCCCATCATCACCCGGCGCCAGGCCCTCCCTCCCGCCCCCCCTTTCTCCTCCCTCTTTCCTTCCCTTCCTTCCTCCCTCTCTCACTCCCTCCCAGCTCCTGCACCAGGAAACGGCCTGGATCCCGGCCGCGGCCTGACCCGTAAGATCCCTAACCTGGCCGGCGGGCAGGGTTGGAGACAGGCTGAGGGTGGGGGTAAGGGAGGAGCTGGGCCTTTGGGCTGCACTAGGGGGGAGCTGGGAGTGGAGAGGGTGTCGGCAGGAAGCCCTTGGCTCTGGGTTTCCCGGGAGGACAGTCACTAAACATGGATTCGGCCACACAGCTGGTAGAACGTTGGGGGCAGGGGCCCGGTCTCAGGGGCTGCAAGCCCAGCCCTTAGGCCAGACCCTGATCCCTGGCTTCCCCGCCTAGCTCTGATTTCCCCCTCACCTTCCCAGGGCTCCACGCTGGCCGGGAGGATGAAAGGCCCCAGCTGGGGGCTCCTTGCCACCAGCGCTGGGTCCTAAGAGCTGCCATCCAGGCTGGGTGAGTGTCCCCCTCCTTTCTCACTCCTAAGCAAGACTTTGCTTCACCCACCTTTTTTCTTCAGCCCTTGTCTCCTCCCCATCTTGCACCTGTGCCAACCCCTTCACATCTTGCCTCTGAGGAGGTCCTAAGCACCTTCCTTTAGCCCAAAAGCTGCATGAAGAGGAGGTTTGTAGGGCTCTCATAAAGCTGATGTCGTCTTATTATGGAAAGAATCTGAAATATTACTATTTAATTTGGCATATTACAAATTTTATTGCAGGCCCTCATGCTCAGATGCCTCGCCATGATTAATTCCCATGTTCTTGCACCTCCTTGCCCAGTGATCTCTAGGTATTCCCTCCCACCCCCATCCTGTCTCACTGGGTGGCCGAGCCTGAGATGTCCCGTCGGGGTCCCTGTCCATATACTCATGCCAGTCTTTCATCCCTGACTCTTGCAGCCGCCCGGATGGCGACCCCGGCCTCGGCCCCAGACACACGGGCTTTGGTGGCAGACTTTGTAGGCTACAAGTTGAGGCAGAAGGGTTATGTCTGTGGAGCTGGCCCCGGGGAGAGCCCCGCAGCTGACCCACTGCACCAAGCCATGCGGGCTGCGGGAGATGAGTTTGAGACCCGCTTCCGGCGCACCTTCTCCGATCTGGCAGCTCAGCTGCATGTGACCCCCGGCTCTGCCCAGCAGCGCTTCACCCAGGTCTCTGACGAACTCTTCCAAGGAGGTCCCAACTGGGGCCGCCTTGTGGCCTTCTTTGTCTTTGGGGCCGCGCTGTGTGCTGAGAGTGTCAACAAGGAGATGGAGCCTCTGGTGGGACAAGTGCAGGAGTGGATGGTGGCCTACCTGGAGACGCGGCTGGCTGACTGGATCCACAGCAGTGGGGGCTGGGTAAGAAGCTTCTCAGTTGCTGCTCGGCACATCCCTATGCAAAGCTGGTCTCCTGGGGGAAGGTGGGAGCTCTGATTGGAGGCCAGGGAGAGCTGTGCTGGGAATGAGGCATGAGAACTGAGTCTCCCAGTTTGGGTGGAATCAAACACCCTGGCACCACACTGGACTCTGCACTCCAGGGCTGCCATGCAGTACTCACTTGATGGGCTTATGGTCCAAGGCAGAGGACAGACTACACAGTCCCAAGGAGAGCCTGCAGGTGTCAGGCGAGGCATCCTGTTGCCAGGAGCTTTGTACACCTGAGCACACAGATGGCACAGGGAGGACTGGGGTTGGGGTAGTGGTTGGGAAAGATTTTGTGAAGGATGCCAGCTCTGAGCAGAATTTTTGACCAAGTAAGGATGGGGGGCACTTGAGGCTGATAAGGCAAATGAGCCAAGTGCTCATGGGGGAGCACCCATGGGGGTATCAGAGGGGCTTGCAGCCAGCAGAGCTTTGGCCAGAAAGGAGCTGGGTGTGTGGGGATGCTCACAGTGGCTGGAACTGGAACTCTTCCTCTCCTTTTTTTTCTCCATTCTTTCCTCTCCTGATATCCCTTTCTCCTTCTTTCTTTCCTACTTCCCTTCTCTCCCACAGGCGGAGTTCACAGCTCTGTACGGGGACGGGGCCCTGGAGGAGGCGCGGCGTCTGCGGGAGGGGAACTGGGCATCAGTGAGGACAGTGCTGACGGGGGCCGTGGCACTGGGGGCCCTGGTAACTGTAGGGGCCTTTTTTGCTAGCAAGTGAAAAAGTCCAGGGCCAGGTGGGGCTAGGTGTGGCTGGGGGCCAGGAGAGCAGGAACAGAACAGAGAAATATCCTTGGAAGAACTGGGGTGAATAGAAGGGCATCGAATGCGGATGGGCAGGGGAAGTTGAGGGTGTGAGGGAGCTGAGTGAAGCAGGTGGGTGAATAGTGAGCTGGATACACTGGGGAATGAGCGTGCTGGGAAGGTCGGAGGGCCAGGAGATGGTCACATTCAGGGTTGGGGGGAGGTGGGAGGGATCATGCCTATAGGTGTGGGCACACAGAACTGCACCTGGAGGGCAGTCTGCAGCCCTAAGGAAGGTATGCTTGCATACGAGGTTGCCTCACCATTGGATAAGTGGGCTTTGGGGAGGACACAGAAGGCACATCCCTTTGGAATGGAAGCTCAGGGTTCTCAGGCGATAGGGAGAGGTGGCTGTGACAGTGGGCTGCTTGAATATACGTGTGCATGTGCACGTGTGCTCATGTGCATGCTGGGCTGCTTGTCTAATCTGGTGTTGGTGGTATTCTTCAAGGAGAAAACATTCCTTCTTGCAGTGGCAAGAACAAGGGCAAGAACTCCCAGTTCCCTCCTTCCCCCTCCTTTTGTACTGATGTCTCAAGGCTGAGGGAGAAACATTGTATCTAGGCAGAGAGGGCTTTGGGCACTTCTCTGCGGAAAGTAGTTGGCAGGGCTTTGGAGAAAAGAGCAGTTCTGCAGCTGGCCTTGTTCCTTCATCACGCCCTTCCTTGTGCATCATGCACTTGCTGCTGCCTCCTGGGCTCTGACGGAAAGGCAGGGCTGCAGAGCCTGGGTGGGTGGAGGCCTGGGTAGCTGGACCTGCCTACCACCCTCCTCTCCCACTGGGGCACAATGGTGCCTAGAAGTGTTCCCTGTCTCTGGGACTTCTGTACCCAAACTTAAACACTAAATTGGGGCTCTAACTAATTTTCCTTTGGAGTATGTGGACATAAATGCTGATCTAGAATACAGTCTGGGTCCTGCACTGTGTCTCAGTGAGACTGAGTCTTGATGCTTTGAGAGCAACATTCCCACCTCTGAACCCCACGAGTGTGAGGGTGGCATGTCCTCTGTGTGCGGTGGGCTTTGGTGCTGCTCTATCAGGGACTGGGTGTGTCTGGGTTCTAGAGTACCTACCATGACCTAGAAGCATTTATATTTTCTTTGAAGCCACGCTGTTTGCAGGGGTGTTATTTGTCTGTACCTCAGAGTCTGGGGATGTTAACTATAGAGCTCACAGTCCTCTAGAAAAGATTCTGATTAAACAGCTTTTTCTTTTGAGGAAGAAATTGTTCCTCCAGATGCATGCCCTGAGCCAGACTTCACTGCTGCACTTTCCAAGGTGCTAAAATTGCTGCTCTCCAATGCTGACTTCAGACACGTAGTGCTCTAAGAACCCTGCCCTCAACCCCAGGCACTGATCAGCTTAGCTAGAACATGGTTGGTTCTTCTTGGAGCAGATTTTCACTTGGTACCAGAATGTGGCTACACAGTTGTGCTCACTAGACTATGGGACCAGAATTGGCCTCAGGTGTTTAGTCCAGACTTTTGCTTTTGAGGGAGGGCTGCACTTTCTAATGGTATTTATAGGGGAAGTGGTGGACTGCATGTGCCACTTGCTCTGCCGTGAGTATGCTGATACCAGAAACTCAGAGCAGGTCTGCGGCAGGCAGCTAGGGTGGGGTGGGGACTCTGACTTGCTCAGGATGAACTAAGCCAGTGGTTTTCAAACTGCTTGGTAGAACCCCAGTGTTTCCTAGGGGTTGCCTCAGGAGTCCTTGGGGAGATGAAGTGGGGGGCCGAGCAAGCTGGGCTACTTGCCCTCAAGCAGAATAGCTCCCCTTGTAGCTGTCTTATATATCGGGGTTCAGGGTAAGAGTTTCTTTGAATTAAGGGGTTTGCTGCTGGAAAAAGTTGGAAAACCACTGACTGTATTCCCCCAGGTTTGGAGCAGACTTTTCAGCCTCTCTCTACAACTGGACACCAGTCGCTGTTAGCTCTCCTGGGGGCCTTTAGCAGTGGTGCAGCAGGGAGCACAGTCAGGTTACCAGGATGCCCTGCTCTGAGGCCTTCCCACCTGGGTGGAAGGAGAGGCTTTTTTCTGAAAAGGGTAAAAAGCTTGGTCTGGATTCCAAAAGCATAGCTTGGATGGGACCACAGGGGGCAGTTTTGACCTGTCCTGCCCTTCTCAGCTTGAGGGGCAATGGAAACCCCAGAGACTCTTTTGTCAGGGAAAACTAGGGACTCTCTTCTAGAGCCATATAGTTCCTTGGGATTATCTTGGCCAAGAAG
>PVKY010003191.1:0-22528 GCA_004027775.1 Bradypus variegatus | reverse complement strand
CATTAACATAATTTGGTCTGTCCTCCCTCCACAACCTTACAGGCCGCTGTTCCTGAGAAGGTGCCTTCAACACAGTCCTCAAACTAATTCAGACCAATATGTGAATGATGGATAGCAGGCCTTCCTAGCGGAAAACTGCACCCAAATTATTTTTAACCTAAGGGCCTGGCAGCAGATGAGGGGATGGGGGACACCTTGGCAGGTTGATCCTGATGCCAGGGGATTAGCCTGACTCCACGCAACCCTCTCCACTCTGTTCTGTGATTGGACCATGGGTGTGTATGAACAGTCCCTGTAAGCTCTGTCTGCTGAGCTAGTGCGTGAGTGTCGAGTATGTGTGTAGGACCTCAGTGTACTGGGCCTTTGTGTGTCAGCCAAGTGTGTTTGAGCTGTGGATATGTATGGGTCGAGTGTGTACAAGCCATTCATATAAGAATGTATAACCAGGTGTTTTAGTTTGCTGGGGCTGCTATAACTATGTACTGCAGAATGGTTGGCTTAAACAACAGGAATTTATTGTCTCATGGTTTAGGAGGCTGGATGTCCAACATCAAGGTATCTTCCAGAGTCTGTAGCATTCTGGTGATGGCTTTCCAGAAATTCATAACTCAATCTCTGCCTCTGTCACATGGCCATCTGGCTCTTCCTGTCTCCTTCCTCCTCTGGTTACTTCTTCTGGCTTCTACTAATGAGCTGCACCTGAATTTCCTCTGCTTATAAGGACTTCAGTTGTATTGAATTAAGACCCACCCTGATTCCATTTGGCCTTATCCAAATAGGATCTTTGAAGACCATATTTACAAATGAAGTTCACTCCTACAGAGCCGGGGGTCAGGACTTGGACATGTCTTTGTGGGGGGCATGACCCAATCAACCTGTGTGTGTCCAGGTTGGGTGATACAGCCCAGGTGTGTGCAGGCTGTGTGTGAGCACATACAGATCTTTGTGGATGGAGTGTGCCTCTGTGCTGTGTACCACCTGGGCTTGCTGGTGCCTGCTCCTGATGCCCCTGCCTGCCTGAGCCGGTTTCTCTGGTCTGTGCTTTGCTCGTAGGACAGTGGTGGGGCCCGGCGGTCCGTGATCGGGGGTGGCCCTCAATTGCTCACCCACTACTACGATGATGCCCAGACCATGTACCAGGTATTTCGCCGTGGGCTCAGCATCTCAGGTGAGGGGAATGTGGGGCAATGGGGGATGTGGCAGGGGCTGAGCAGGTACAAGGATGGGGAAGAGCCAGCCTGATACCAGGGGCATGGCAGGTGAGAGGAGCCCAGATTCAGAAAAGAGAAGCCACTCCTGGCCCTCTTTCCACCCAGCCAGAGAAGCAGCTTCATTACATGGCCAAAGGGCTGACCTCAGCTTTGTTCCAGCATGTTCCAGTTTGCTAATGCTGCCTTTATGCAAAATACCAGAAATGGATTGGCTTTTATAAAGGGGATTTATTAGGTTAAAAATTTATAGTTCTAAGGTCATAAAAGTGCCCAAACTAAGGCATCAACAAGAGGATACCTTCACTGAAGAATGGCCAATGGCATCTGCAATACTCTGTCAGCTGGGAAGGCACGTGGCTGGCGTCTGCCGATCTTTTGCTCCTGGGTTGCATTTCAAAATGGCTTTCTCCAAAATATCTCTGGGTTTCTGTTTCTCTTAGCTTCTCTCTACTCTCTGCTTGGTTCTGCTCAGGTATTTCTCTCTAAGCATCTGTGAGTCCTCTCTTAGCTTCTCTGGGGCAAACTCTGGATTACATATCTTAGCTTTTCTCGAAAATGTCTCTCTCAGCTTCTCTGAGCTCTTTCTCTCTGTGAGCTCTCTTAAAGGACTCCAGTGATCTAATTAAGACCCACTTGGAATGGGTAGGGTCACATCTCCATGGAAATGATCTAATCAAAAGGTCTTACCTACAATTGAGTGGGTCACATCTCCATGGAAACACTCAATCAAAAGGTTCCACCCAACAAGACTGGATTAAAAGATCATGACTCTTCTTAGGCCCATAACAGTTTCAAACTGGCACACAGCCCTTAGGACTGCCTGATGATAGCCTATCTCTTAGTCTACACCTTACAACCTCCATTGGTGGCCCCTGGCGAGCCTTGAGCAGGCCACTGGCTGGCATGGTTCTGAACCTGAGCTCTGAGATGCCTGAGCACCCCCAGATGTGGGGCAGAGGGAAATGGTCACAGGGTGGCAGCCTGCCACCTCTGCCCAGGGGTCCCGCAGGTCTCTATGTCCCTTTGGGGTTGCGGTAGGGAATGTCACACAGGAACTGGGCACTGCATTGGTCCCCATTCCAGTAACTACCTGGTCCCTGGGGATGCCATTTGTGTGTGTGCTTTAGGCACACCTGAGCTCAGCAGGGCAGACACAGCAGCTAGAGGGCAGTCCCCTTGGTCTGTGGGCCACCCTGCTATCTGGAACATCCATCCTGGTGAGCAGATGCAAGTGGTACCCCTACTTTCTCTTCAGGGAACGGGCCCTGCCTTGGCTCCAGGAGGCCCAAGCAACCTTACCAGTGGCTGTCCTACCAGGAGGTGAGTGATAGAGGGCCTAGCACTTGTGGGACTTGTGGGCCCCCGCTGGACCTCAGAGGATCAGGTTTTGCTTGCCTAGCCTCTTTGCCAGGCTCCCAGCAGTAGCCTCTCAGGACTGCCAGCATACCTGGGTGCGGAGTCAGGCAGTTCTCATATCTGTAGGAATCCCACCTGAGGACTGTCCGCCCCTGCTAAACAGCTCTCATTTTCCTGTCACTTCCCCATGTCCATTTGCAGGTGGCTGACAGGGCCGAATTTCTGGGGTCCGGACTTCTCCAGCACAATTGTAAAGCATCTACAGATCAGTTTATCGGTGTTTTTGCACAGAATCGGCCAGAGGTGAGCATTTGCCTTGGCTGGTTTAGAGGTGTCAGTAGAGCAGGGGATCGGGTACTGTGGAACTGTCCTGCTCTTACTGTCCTGCTGTTACTGTCCTGCTTTGGGAGTGGACACCCTAGCCAAGCTCCATCCACACCCCACCTGGCCCTACAAGCTGCTGCCCCTTAGCCCCCTGCCTTGAGCCAAAAGGGAGGAAAGACCTGGGAAAGAGGCTCATGCAGGCCTGGAAGTGAACTCAGGCCTGTTTGAGCAGGGAATTCCAGAATCCTAGAATTCCCTGTGGTTCAAGCATGGCCTAGAAGGCTGTGGGTGGTTGGGTACAACCTGTTAGCCCCATGGATTTCCTGCCCCATGCAGAGGGCCAGAACATAGGGCCGAGAGCAGGGACCCTGGTTGCCTGGGCCTAAGGACCATCCAGCCTGAGAGCCCTCTTATCTCCTCTTTGCACCCCACAGTGGATCATCACGGAGCTGGCCTGCTACACGTATTCCATGGTGGTGGTCCCACTCTATGACACCCTGGGTCCTGGGTCCATCCGCTACATCATCAACACAGGTGAACCCACCATTACCTCTTCCCTGCCATTGGCAGCCATCCCCAGCCTCTCTGGTGATGCCAGTTGTTTGATACTCATAAGAAGCACTTTGCTGCTCTCGGAGAATACTGGGGCTTCCACTTTGGCTCAGGAGTTAGCTTCCTGAGTCCTGGCTGCCCCCAGCTGGATTTCACCTGAAGGCTCCTTCATCAGGGCTGGACTGCCAAGGAGCTGCCTCTGGACCAGATCCCCCACCCCCATCCCCCAGGCTGCTAGCCCTCAGGGGTTTATTGCAGCTTGGGGCAGATACTGGGGAGGCAATAAATACCTCCTGCATACCTGGGGCAAGGAAGGGCTCAGAATCCACCCCAGGAGGTTCCCTGACCTTCTGCCTTTGGCTCCACCCAGGACCCATGTTCCCCTTTATACCACACCTGGCCCACCCAGCCTGTCTTTCAGGCCCCAGCACATGCTGCCCATGGTCACAGCCTGTGCCCACAGAGCCTGAATCTTCTTGATGTTCCCTGCAGCGGACATCAGCACCGTGATCGTCGACAAACCTCAGAAGGCTGTGCTTCTGCTAGAGCATGTGCAGAGGAAGGAGACTCCAGGGCTCAAGCTGATCATCCTCATGGAACCATTTGAGGACAGCCTAAAAGAGAAGGGGCAGGAGTGTGGGGTGGTCGTTAAGTCCATGCAGGCTGTGGAGGTGAGGGTCTGCCTCTGGGCTGTTTGCTGGGCCTGAGCTGGCTGGTTATCTGTCCCTCCCATGCTCTGAGGTGGATGTTTTGGGCCCTCAGGATGTGTCAGTGTTGAGACAAGGCAGGACTCAAGGGCTGGTAGTGGGTGGTGGGGATAGCACCCTTGGCATCCTCCAGAAGTCAAGCTCAGTGGCTGGCATTGTTGATGGCACCAGGAACCAACAGGTGGGTGGATCATGCCAGTCCCCCACAGAGCTTCCCACCCAGCCTCTGGTGCTGCCTCATTCCCCAGGTGGCTTTCAGCCCATCTGCCAGAGGATGGGAACATGAAGTCCAGGAAGGAGTCATGAAAAGATTCTTACAAATGTGTCCCTGAACCCCAGCAACCAGCAGAACTGGTTTTTCTGTGCATGGCCTCCCCAGGGAGGTCAGGCTGGTGACAGATTGTAGCCTGCTGGCCTCCAGGTCCTCAGGCCCTGCTCAGTGGCAGCTGACCCCCACTATGTCCTACTGGATCTGGGCCCCTGGGCCCTCTGGTTCTCCTCCTGCCTCCTTGTCTGCTCCTCACTGTCCCCTAATGCCTGTGCACTTGCACCCCTCTATGGATTTAGAGGCCACATCTACTCTGGCAGCCTCCATCTGCTTATCCAGCCCTGATTACTCATTTGGAAGCCCAGGGCCACCCAGCCACTCCCTCCTGCCCAGGTGCCCACATGTACCATGGGCATCTCAAGCCCAATGTGTCTAAACCTCAGAGTGTCATCTCCAAGTTGTATGTACGCACAACACCCAGCCTCTCCCCAGGCCTCAGTCTCCCTATCTGTATGTAATGTGTGGGTGCACCTAGGACCTCTAAGTGCCTTTCCCTCTCTCCTGGGAGCCTCAGGCCACAGTGCTTATCTGAGGAGAGGCCACTGAGGAGGTGTCTGCCACGGTGGCCCACATCTGGGAGGGCATCCGGAACTCTGGGCTTGGCTCAGGGGCAGAGTGTACTGTGCTGAGTATAGTTTGATTTCTTTCTTCATGTATTTTTGGGTCAATGTTGAGAACTTTTGGGCATTTAAAAACACATGTTTTCTTCTTCCAGGACTATGGCCGAGAGAATCATCATGCTCCTGTGGTAAGCTAACCTGCCAGCAGGTCTTCATTGGGCAGGTGGTGTTTGGGGCCTGTCCTCACAGAGCTCCCTTCTGTGCACAGGGCTCAGTGCAGAGGCCAGACACACACCTCTGTCTTAATCAGTAGCTCCTCTGGGCCCTTCAGGGTACACCTACTTGGGATCGAGGGAAAGACCTGGGACAGGATTCAGATGTTTGGGAGGGGAAAAGAAAGGGCAGCCTATCCTGATCACCTTGGTCCTCTGGCCACTTCTTGGAAAGTTTTGTCTCCCTTTGACTGTTTTCAACTCCCCAGAGGATGGGATGGGCAGAAGCAGCAATGGAATCAGAAGTGGGTCCCTGGGCCCAGTGGCCTTATGACATCTGCTGGATTCGTACATCTTTGTTTTGTGAATCTTTCTGTGTGTCATCTCCATGTGATACCCATGGGGTCAAGTGACCAGGAAGGGGAGCTGCCTCCTAGGATGGTCTATGTGGGGGTTTTCAACCCTCCCTCCAGCTCAGTCCTCCCCAGTCCCCATTGCCAGCCCCAGTGAGCTTTCTCACACACAGGCCTGTGAGGTCGTCTCTGCTCCCAGGGCCCTTCATGGGTAGCCCTTGATGTTGGCCCCCCCCTCACACTCTGTGCTCCAACCTTCAAGAACTTCTCTCCAGTCCCCCAACATGGTCTTTTCTCTCATGCCTCTGCCTTTGCCCGGGCTCTTTCCTCTCCCCAGCATGCCCACCCACTCAACCTGGAGAAATCCTGCTTGCACACCATCTTCAAGTGTCATCTCGTCTGGGCAGCCATCCCCTACATGCAAAGGGACTTGGTGGGCTCCTTCCTGGTGACCCCACGACTGTGTGCCCAGAGTCAGGGCAAGAGTCTGGTGCAGGGCACTTTTAGTGAAACACATAGCAATTCATTCCTGGGTTGCAAGCTGTGTTCCCAAGCCTAACCCCAGACATTTGGGAGAAACGAGGAAAAAAGGAAGGAACTGAGTTACATTCACTAGAAAGGTGAACTCTTTGGTAGAGGCCTAGATGTGGCTCACTGCATCTCAGTCCCATTGAGGAGAATTCAGCTCAGGCTAGAGTGGTGAGGCAGCAGGACCAGGTGTAAGGTTGGTGGGATAGATAAATGTCAAAGTCCCAGTTAGGTTTCCTGAGCTTTTTTTCCCCTTTCATGGGAGCTAGCCTGCCTGCCTTTCTGATCTGCAGCACACTGAGACATGCATGTGTGCCCAATACATACCCACAGGCACATACAAAACATGCACGGGTCGTGCACAGAGGAGTTGGCTGCTGGAGGGTCCCAGGGATCTTGGACCTGGCTGGCTACCCTGGGTCTCCTTAACACACACCTCTTCTCACCCCTGCAGCCCCCGCAGCCAGATGACCTCTCGATTGTGTGTTTCACAAGCGGCACAACAGGTAAGCAGAGGCACCTAGATCATCAGCCAGGGCCACCTGCACCCTTCCCTGGGCAGCCTGCTGGTGCTACTGCAGGGGTCTGTGGGGCCCTCTCTGTGAGGTGGTGCCCTGTGGCTGGCTCCAGACGGTGGATCCCTCATGCTGCTCCCTGTGCCCAGCACCAGGCAGCATGGGGGTGGCCAACTGCGCATGGACAGTGTGGATTAGGAGGTCCAGGGTGAGGGCCTGGAACTCCAGAGAAAGGCTGAGCAGTGAGGTCATGTGCTGGGAGAAGGACTCTTCTTGCTGGAGCTACTTCTCAGTGGGGAAGCAGTTCTCATCTCTCTGCTTCCTGGCCCTGCCTGGCCCTGGGTCAGGGAATGGGGAAGAGTAGGGTTTAGAGTCTGAGGACCTGGATTGGAGTCCCCCCCTCCACCACTTGCTGGGGGGCTGTGAGCTCGCCATCATCCTTTCTGCCACCCCTCTCCTCGATTTCTCACCTGTGACAAGGTGGTCGAAGGCACAGAGGAGGAGATGAGGTGGTGTGTGTGAGAGGACAATGCCCATGCTCTGTGGGCTGGGGCTGGCATGCTATAAGCAAGGCTGTCTGTCAGGAATGGGGCACAATGTGCTCCACACCTGGCCCTGGCATAAGGGTTTGCACTTCTTCTGTGGTGGCAACAGTCAAGGATGGTTTCCTGTGGGAGGCCAAACCCACAGGAGGATCATGGCCACAGGCCCATCACTCTGCAGCTGAGGACTGTCCGAGGGGACAGCACAGCAAATGGGGACACCAGGAATTGTGCCCTGCTCCCCTCACAGCACTTGCTACCTCTCCATCTCATCTGATGACTTAGAAAGTCACTTGCCCTCATCCTCAATGGGCAAGAAGCTTCCAGCCTTCTTTTTCTAGACCAAGAGTGGTCCCACCTCGATGGTAGCTCTTGGGCAGTGGTCAGTGAACTTGGGCTCCCCACGCCTCCCACACACCAGCCTCTAAGTCGTTCAATGGATCCTTGACCATCTCCACAGGCAGAACTATCCCTGTGGGTGGATCATGATAAATGTGGCTTTATTGACTCAAGATGGATTTTTGTCTTTATTTGAGCAGGTTTGATAATTTTCACCACACTCTGCTAAACTGTATCAGAAAAGAGATATAATGCAGCCCTTGCTGTCCAGCATCTCATATCCAGAGCCAACCTGAACTCACAAAAGCCCTTCAGATTCACATTGCTTTTTAAACAGACCTTTCAAATGTCATGAGTTTCACAATGTGAATCTTCGGTGACATGTCCCTCCACCCTGGGGAGCAGGTCACTGCTGTGGCTGTTAACTGTGGACCCCTGCATACCCAGAGTGCCCTCAGGCTTTTGATGGGTCACTTGTCACCGATGCTGCTGCTGTGTCTGGGAAAGAACTTGCCAGTGCAGAGATGTACTCTTGACCTGCTGGAGAGGACAGGCATCACCTTGGCGCTTTTCCAGACTGTTGAATAACAGTACAAAGCTGAGCCATCCTGCTCAAGCTCTGTGTGGTGGAGGCAGAGTGTATGAAGCCTTGAAAACAGTTTGTCATTTAGGGCCTCACACATCCCACTCCTAAGGTGTGTCTGGTGCTGGGGCCAAGCTGGGGTCGTGAGGACCATGCCGCAGCAGGCCTCTCTCCGATACCGATACCGCCCTGTCTGGCTGCACACTCAGATTTCCTTCGCTTTAGGCTAAGCCTGTGCTGTGCCTCTTGTATTCATCTTCTTTTCGAGCCACATTGGCCACATGTTTCCTGAGCATCACAACCCCAGATGCAGCTTCCCTTCCGCACTGGGTGTCCTGGCTCCCAGGTTCCTCGAGAGCCATGTTCCTCTTTCAGTGGGTCAAGATGGAAAATGTGATCTGAACCTGATATTGACCCATAGTTCTGGTGGGATCCTTCCAGGAGGATTTTCTTCTTGGCATGTGATGGAAACATCTATGGTGAGTCCCAGGATAAGCCATTGCTTTGAAGCCCCTAATCAGGCTGAGAAGGCCCAGGAAGAGGTGAGAGCTTGGGGTCTGTATTCAGGGAGAGCTGATGGGTGGGTAGTAGCTAGTTGTTCATTTCAAAATAACCTCTAGCTAGACTGGAATTTGAGCCCTCTTCCCCCAAAAAAGATAATTTGTGGATGTAGACACAGGTCAGTTTGGGCAACTGGTCTCTGTGAACAATAGCCAAGAGGTTGTATCCTTATGAGTTCATGTACCTTCTCTTCCCAGAAAAGAGAATACAGTGATCTTTTAAAACATATTCTTCTCATTCTTTGTATTTTTAGCACTCTTCTCTAATTTGTGTAGATTCATTCATCCCCTTTATTGAGCACTTACTATGTATCAGAACTGGTCTTGGGGGCTGAGGACACAAAGACCAACAAGGCCTTGCCCTCATGAGCTCACAGCTCACTGTCATCAGGCAATTATGAAACCACATGGTCACTGCCTCAAGGGGACCATCTCAGGGTGCCTGGAGTACCCAGCCAAGGAGAGAGCAGCCCGGAAAGGATTCTCAAAGGAGGTCGATCTAAGTAGAGTCCTGAAGGACCAGTAGCTGGAGGAGAGGGGGTCAGCATTGTCTTCAGAGGAAATAGCATGTGCAAAGGTCTAGAATCAGAAGGAAAATGTTGCTTTGAGGGAAGGTCAGGTGAGGGAAAGAGAGGGCCTGGAGCAGGACCTGGGAATACTGGCAGGAGAGGAATGACAGGGTAGGAGTTCCAGATGCAGGCTGAGAGGAGCAGCCAGAGAGGCTAGAGGAGAACAGAACCTGTCCACATTGTCTGGTGGCTAGGATGTACCCATAGGGTGTCACCATAAAGTCACCTGTTGTGCGAGGCATGAGGGATGGTCATGGGATGAGGGATGGAGGCAGAAGCTGAGCTGCAGTGGACCAAGGAGTGAGTGGGGACAACAACTCAGCAAGTGTGGATGACTCTTTCAGGAAGCTTCTCTTATACCAACGGCATCCTCCAGAATGTTCATAGCAGCAAATTTGTATTAGTCAAAATCTGGAAACAACTCAAATGTCCATCAACGATAGAATGGCATATGCTTACGAAGGAATATTATGCTGCAGTGTTGAGCAAAACAAACCAGACACAAAAGAGTACATACTGTTTGATTCTTTTTATTTGAAATTGCAAAACTGGATAAACTATGATTTTAGGAGTCAGGATAATGATTACCTTCCAGGATGATGGTGCTCTGGAAGGGGCTGGGAAGCTTCTGGGATGCTGGTGATGTTCTATTTCTTAATCTGGGTGCTGATTGCACAGGTGAGTTCAGTTTGAAATTTGGACACTTCCATTTTTTTGTTATGCCACAAGAGAAAGTTTATTAGGAAAAAAAAAGAAAGACTTGCAGGGAGAAAGGATGGCAGCTGGCAGTTGAGGAGTTGAGGGTGGATGGAGATTTTTCCCCAGAGATACCCGCAAGACCAGAAGACCAGATAGAGGGAAGTGGGGTGATACTCAATGGTATGGTGCCCAGAAGCTTTGGTTGGGGTGGAGAGAGGGATGAGGCTTCCCAGCACTGGGAAAGAGAGGACACTCTGGAGGAAGGGCAGCTCTGGGGGGCTAGGCAGATCGGGGGAGCCCCAAGGGTGTCGGCCTGCTCTGTGGAGTGGGAGTCAGGGTTCAGGCCTGTGGGAGAGGAGACTCTAAGGGGGTGTGGTGTTGGTCAACGGCCTGAGAGCCCCCCGGGACTGGAGGCCAGGAGCCTCAGGGGCCCTGCTGCAGGAGGAGCGGATAAGGTGAGCAGCTGTATTGGCTCGGTGAGATTTCCGTAGTGGGATTTTCCAGAGAAAGCCGGGCTGCTGAGGCATGTGGTGGGAGAGTGGCTGAAGTGGGGGGAGGAGGAGCCCTGGGTCTGGGGTCTCTTGGAAGGGTCTCAGGTCAGTTCCAAGCTGCAGCAGTGGGGCCAGGAGACTGAGGAGGAGGAGGAGGCCACTGAAACCCGGCCGTCCTTTCCGTGCTGACGGAGGAGGCCCATGAAAGCCGGTCGGTGGTCGTTTAGCTGAGCATGGAAGCACCCAAGAGCCCTAGAGCTGTGGCCCCTCAGAGGCTGATTCTGGAGGAAGTGCCCACTGTGACTCAGTCATTTAACACTGTTCACCTCAAGACTTGTATGATCATAAAATCACACCTCAGCTGTGAGGATGGTGTTCTGTGTTCAGAATACATCTTTGCCTCTCCTGCTCTGTGTTTTTGGGAGATTTACTTAACTCCTCTAAGCCTCAGTTTCTTTGGATATTAAATGAATATGTTTAATACCCATCATGTGGGGTTGTTTCAAGTAATAGCTGAGCTACCCTGTATGTAGTTCATAACACAGGGTCCCTGTTAGTGGGCATACAGTAATTGGCTGCTGGTATAGTTTTCTTTCTGTTCCTACTGGTGCCTGAATCTGATTTTTTAAAACTGTGCTGGTTATGGGGTAGATGAAATTAGCACTCAATCCCAGAGAAGATTTGGGAGCCTTTGGCAGGGAGATGAACACTTTACCTGCATTTTAAAACTTTCAGAGCATTTTAGGCATCTACAGTAACATACCTGGGACCATGTGAAGGTGGAATCAAGCAGCTGGAAGAGGCATCACCCAAGGGCCCAATACTGTCCCCATCCCCTGCCTTCACCCCTGTAGGGGAAACCTCAAGCTCAACTTCACCCCACAGTTGGCGCCAGTCCCCAATCAGGGCGGATCTCTACCCAGGGAAATGCATTTGCACACATCGGCCAAGGGCGGCCTGCCTGAACGCTGGACACCGGATGCAGCCAAAAAGCCATTTGCAGAATATGAAACTAGGAGAGCTTTTCCCTTCATCAGCTGGAAATAAAACTAAATGGAAGAATGCCCAGTTTTGAGTGGAAGGTGGGGATGGACAGTGGATCTCCTACTGCTGGGACATCAGGGGCCCAGGTGGCACAGCCCCTCACGGGTGTTGCACCAGAGAAGGAGAGCACCAGAGGGAATGTCAACATCGCAGCCTTGATTGTGCATAGGCCCAGGGATGCTGAGCCTGTTCCAACATGTGAGCAGCTCATGGGGAAGTTTCCATATCATGTTTAAAAGAAATGCTGCCAGAGGTATGCACTTGTCCTGAATCAGAGAAGCAAGCAGAGCTTTCCGAAGGCTTACTTTGCTCCTCCCAACTTGGACCTCGCAGACTCCTCTCAGGATTTTTTGTCAACAGACATTGACTTCTCCTTCATCCTTTGGGACCACATCTTGAGATGACTTGAGGAACAAATTTGAACATTTCTGGGAAATATAGATGATTAGAAGTTTATAAAACTCATATCTATAAGAAAACCGGTTTGTTTCTAAAAGATTTGGACTTTTCTCATCATGTTGGAGAAGTAAAGGATGTCTCTTTACAATTCTGCTGTACTAGAAATCAGAATTGTGTAACTACTACTGTTGCATGCACTTTGGCCTGAACAAAGGCTTTAAGAATGTTTTATAAATGAAGGCAAATTTCTTTTGAAATTCTCAAGCCATCCTCCCTGAGGTTATATTAGACATGAGCCTATGACCAATGTAGCAGATCTAAATTCTATAACACAGGACCCCATTTTAAGACAGTTTTGGTTTCAGATTTGATGTTTAGGAAATTCCTTGGAAACTTCCAGAACTTGAGACTGGGTGAAAATTCCCAGGTGGCATGCTGTTCTAGTTTGCTAATGCTGCTGGAATGCAAAACACCAGAAATGGATTGGCTTTTATAAAGGGGGTTTATTTGGTTACACAGTTATAGTCCTAAGGCCATAAAGTGTCCAAGGTAACACGTCAGCAATTGGGTACCTTCACTGGAGGATGGCCAATGGTGTCCAGAAAACCTCTGTTAGCTGGGAAGGCAAGTGGCTGGCATCTGCTCCAAAGTTCTGGTTTCAAAATGGCTTCCTCCCAGGACGTTCCTCTCTAGGCTGCAGTTCCTCAAAAATGTCACTCTTAGTTGCACTTGGGGTTTTTGTCCTCTCTTAGTTTCTCTGGAACAAGAGTCTGCTTTAAATGGCCGTCTTCAAACTGTCTCTTATCTGCAGCTCCTGTGCATTCTTCAAAGTGTTCCCCTTGGTTGTAGCTCCTCTTCAAAACATCACTCACAGCTGCACTGAGTTCCCTGTGTCCCTCAGCTCATTTATATGGCTCCAGTGATTCAACTTAGACCCACCCTGAATGGGTGGAGCAACACCTCCATGGAAATTATCTAATCAGAGTCATCACCCACAGCTGGGTGGGTCACATCTCCAAAGAAACACTCAAAGAAATCTAATCAACACTGATAATGTCTGCCCACACAAGATTACATCAAAGATAATGGCATTTGGGGGACACAATACATTCAAACTGGCACACATGCTCAGACTACTTTGTGGACCCAGGGACTCTGTAGGATTTGTATATAGAATGCAACTCAGGAATTTCTTAACAAGGGCCTGGATTTGAGGAAAATTGCTGGGATGAAAAAGGACAAGCAGAGATAAAACAGATCTCTTGCCTCTTCTTCCATTTAAAATGAGGCTATTCTAACAGCTACCTATTAGAAAATATTGTAACTTTTAAAATAACATAACCTTCTTTGCCACAAAAATCACCTCTGTGATTTGTGATATGGTTGCAGGTGCCAGAGAATCTGTTAAAGTCTCATCTACCACGTGTCTACCACATGTCCATGTCTCCTGAATTCAAAGATGAGGGATTTACTGATGCTCTTGTCTCTGACAAATGGGTTCTTTATGTGTGTCACCACTGAGTTGAACAAATAGGTCTCATGGGATATAATTATGAAAGCAACTTTTATATTTGACTTGAAACTTGCTCAGTGGGGGTAGTTGCTTTTTGTTGCTGTTGTTGTTTTGTTTTTGACCCCGTCATAAAAACTCAGGCATTCATGCCTTTTCTGGTCATGCTGAAGTAATAAAAAATGCCATGGTCATTGGAAGTCACAGACACAATCTTAATTTGGAATTACAAGTGTCAGTTCAAAATACAAATCAGTACCCTTCATGGAGACTTCTTGCCCTCCCCCAGCTAGGGCTGGCTGCAGGCTGGCACCTGCTCCTTGGTGGGGAGAACATAACCCTCCTTCCTCTTTTCCTCTCTGGTGTTTCACCTCCTCCTCCAACCTGCTTGGAGGGTTCTGTCCTCTCTCACTGCATCTGAAGTGCAGAGGGAGAGTAAGTAAATGGGATATGAAAATTGGGAGATGGCATTGAGCAAATGTCTAAAGCTCATTCTTTCTCTTATGGGCACTTTCATGAGTTTTTTGGAAGCTCTTCTGCCAGGTACCCCCTACTCCCACCCCAATGTAATCCCTTACTGAAGGCAGTCCCCCTCTTTTGATTATCTGCTCCCTATTTCACTCCAGTTTCTTCCCTAGCACACTACCCTTGTGGACAAGATTCTTCTGTAACCCACTGCTCCCCACCCATCCCTTCAGACAGACATTCTTTCTGCAGACTCCATATCCAGTCCCTGGGATTGGTTATTTCTTTGCAGCTACAGGCTTCTTCACCTTTCTCAGGGTGAGTCAGGTCCCAGTACACTGGGTTCCCCAGCTGCAGGGAACACTATCGTGCTTCTCACGTGATCTCATTGAAGCCCCTCTCCTTAGGGTTTGGGTGAGCTTGGGTTCCAGTTGGGGTGGGGGAGGGAGCACCTTGCATTCCTCCCCTTTTGATAGGATTGCAGGTCTTGGTGTAGTTCTCTCCAAAGAAACCCTCCTCACAAATACTCTCTTAACCTCTATTCACTTGGACCTATTAAAGCTTCCTTCTAGGTGAGGGCTGCAATGTTAACATACTGGTTTATTTATTTGATATTTTGTGGGTAAATTTTGCACATGGTCTGGTCCCTCGTTTTTGGAATTCACAGCCATCGTATCTGCTGCCTCAGTGGAAACTTCCAACTTAACATCTTTTATACATGTATTAAATCCTTAAATGTTAGAGCAGCCCTGTGGGATGAGTACCTCTGTCCCTATTTTACAAATGAGGAGCCGAGAGAGGAGTGCCTTGGCAATGTTACGCAGGTAGTAAGCAGCAAGGCTGTGGTTTGAGTCCACAGAGATCTGTCCAGCAGCAACCCCAGTGTTGCATCCACCCTGACAGGAAATGGTGGCCAAGCTGGTCTCCCTCCCCAGCCTGGCCTCTGTCCTCTAAGTCATCCTAGCAGCCCCAGACTTCCTCAAGGGCCCTGAGGATCAGGCCCCACAAGCAGTAATGAAAGGCTGTGCCTAGACAAAGCAGGAGCATCTGTGTCCCATCTCTGCCGATGAGCAGGTGGGCGGGGCTGCCTCAACCCTGTGGTCCTCCAGCGTGGTCTGAGCCGGGGCCTCTCTTGGTGCCCTGGTTGGGGCAGTAAAGCCCTCTGCCAGCTTGTATGCTGGACTCAGGAGACCAGCCCTGAAGAGTGCAGCAGCACAGGCCTCTGGCTGCATGTGAGGGGACTGGGGACCAAGCCCTGTGCTCCCCAAGGGGGGCAGGAGGGGAAAAGGTGCAGCCCAGAGGTAGCCATCCCTTCAGGCTATGATCTGCCCCACCTGTGGAGCCTACGCTGCTGGCCGTGGTGGGCCTGCAGAACGGAGGTTCCAGTTTCCTGGCACTCTCTGAAGCAGCATTCACCTGCCAAGGTCTCTGAAGTTGGCCAAGGACAAAGGCCAGAGGCTTGGGTAGTCCGTGCTTGCTGTCTGGGACTGCTGATTCAGCCGCTGTTCTCCAAGAGTGGCCATTGAGCTTCTAATTGGCCTTCTCACTTTCTCTTTGCAGGGAATCCAAAAGGTGCGATGCTCACCCATGGGAACGTGGTGGCTGATTTCTCAGGCTTTCTGAAAGTGACAGAGGTGAATATAGTAGACTCTTCAATGCAGGTGTCTCCTCAGGACAACCTCAAGCCTCAGAAATTTTGTTGTTTGCTTTTTCCCTCCAATAAAGAGTTTTGTTCTCATTAGATCAACCCCGGTTTTACAACCACTTTTAACTCCAAACGCTGAAATGATCGATACCTGATATGTATTTAGTTGATTTCTAAGACTGCTAAGGTCCCAGAAAGAAAAACATAAAAACCTATTTTTCACTTTTAACTTCACAAATCGAGATACCTGTGGTTTTGTGTGCACCTTTACTTAAAAAAAGTAATCCATAATAATATTTGTTTTTCAAATAGGTCAGGGTTTAACTTAGTCATTTTGTATTTAAGGACTAGTAGAGTCTGAGAAACAACAGCAACCGCTAATGTATAAGGCAGTACTTAAAGGTAAATCAACAGTCAAAAAAACCTAAAATTTTGTCCTGAAAAAAGCATGTTAGAGTATTAAAAGTGGCTGAGAAAGAAGGACCTTTTTCTACAAGAGGTGAGTATTGGAATGTCCTGCAGTTTCCTTGAGGAGAAAGGAATGTGCCTTTTCATGTTAGTTCAACTTTGTCTCCACTGTGGAGAAAATCACTCTCCACGTTCATGCTAGATGACGTTAAGGATCACGTGCTTCCAAACAGTTACATATTTTGGTAGAAAATGGTCAGAGACAGTTGGTGGCTGAGCCCAGGTCAGGAGCCATGCACTAGCTCCTCAGGCTTGTCCATACTTGTCCACAAGCCAGCCCGGGAGAGCGAAGGCTTTGCAAAAGTGGGGAGACAGCCAAGGAGAGCTCCCAAAGGCACAGGGCCCACCCCTGCAGGGCTCTTTGGCCAGAGCTGCCCCTATTCTTGAGGTCAGTCATTGGGGAAGGTGCCAGCTGGGGCACCTCCTGTGCCTGTGAGGCACGGACAGCCCCCCTCTCGGCCCTCCCCTGTGGGGTCCCGTTCGCTGAACCTTGTGGGGTGTGGCCTCGGCCCTCCTTCTGGGTCCGGGCTCCTACGTCAGCCACAGCCCGTGTAGACTCAGGGCTCTCTGGGCCTCTTTCTCTGGAAGAAGGACTAGAAAGTGCTGACAAGGCATGACCTCCCCGATCCCCTGCCCATGTGGCCCTCAAATGGGTGAGATGGGGCCTGGGTGGACCCCTGCTGTGGCGGGGAGGGAGGGGAGAGAGCAGGCTGGGCTGGCCAGCTGGAGCGAGGTGCAGGCCCTCCCGAGGGAGAGGAGACATCCCCTGCGGCGGCAGGCTCCGCTGGTTTATGTGTGCTTCATTTGGCTCTTTGCTTCTGCAGATAACCTAGACCCACTGGCGCTCCGACCTAACACTCCGCTTCCTACACTGCCCTGTCTCTCTCCTTTTTTCTCTCTGCGCCTTTCATCTCCTCCCTCTCTCATACTTATTTTTCTCTCTCCTCTCACCTCTCTCTCACTTCTTTTTCTCTCTCCTCTCACCTCTCTCTGTGCCCCTCACCCGGACTGTCTCTGTGCCCCCCACTCGGACGTCCCCACCCCCTTCTCTCCTCTCCCCATCTGCCCTTTCAGGACCATTTTCTCTTTATTGTTTTATGACTCTCTTGTCGTCTTCCTGTCAGTGTTTCTTTCCTTTCTGTCTCCCATGCCCGTCACCTGCAGAAAGTGATCTTTCCGAGACAGGACGATGTGCTCATCTCCTTCCTGCCTCTGGCTCACATGTTTGAGAGAGTGATCCAGGTAAGATGCCTGCCTGACTGATCGGGCCTTGCCTGGGCTCCTTCTGTTTTCTTACAGAGTCAGTGGGCTCCCACTTGTGCGGATGTGCACATTTCCTATTTGCCTTTAGCACACATGTTTGAGCGAATGGTGCAGGTAAGGTCCTGGCATCAGGGAGTGACAGCCTGTGCCCAGAACCCATAACCCTAGCAGCGCGTCACTGGTGGCATGGAGTAGAACTAGACTGCCCTGTCCTCAGAAGGCACCACGGGAGTCACAGGGGTCAGAGGACCTTGGCCACTTCTCCTGTCCCTCTGGGACCGTGGCTCCAGGGAAGACCCCGGGCCTGCCCTGTCTTACTCATGGACACATCTCAGCTGAGAGGAGCCACAGCTGATGGCATCTACTCAGGGAGCATTGCAGCTTTGCATACATGCTTTAACTTTTAAGCTCTGTGCAATGTGGGCTCTATTTATGGCCCAAACACTTATGTTCCACAACTTTCCTAACTCCCAACCCCCCCCCCAAAGGGAACAAAGTAGGAAAGGAATGAAACAGCCATGGCTTCTCAGGCTGTAGTGGCGGGGTGGGGGGACTGGCCTTATGTTTGGTCACGAGACTGATCCATGTTTGGGTACAAAAGGCATGGAGTGGAGGGTACAGAGTTCTCATGAATTGTGGAAACAAAAAATTCTCCATGCATGTATCACTTAAGGGACCAAACAATCAAAAAACTTCAGATCTGGTACATAGGGCTTTCCATCTTTCCAGACCTGGATTAGAAAGCCCCCAATTACTCTGGGCAAGTCCCTTTATCTCCCTGAGCCTTGTGTTCCTCATCTGTAAAATGGGGTTAGGGATGCTACCTCCCTTATGGGGTTGCTATGAGCATTAAAGAAAGGAGTGTATACAAAGTCTCTAGCTCCCATTAGGAATCGTCCAGTCTTCCCCTTGGCTTCCCACCAAACAGCAGCCATAGTGAACTTTAGCACCAGTGCTGGTCACAGGCCCATGCCTTCTTCTTAGACAGTCCCTCCCTTGGCTGCTCACAAGGTCCTTGGAGAAGTAGGCATCTGGGGACCAGCATCTCCAGTACTGGGGGGGAGTTGCTGACTCTCTGAGACCTGGAGCAGAGCCATTGATGGGGTACAAGACAGCTCAGGGAGCTAAGTCTCCAGTGGGGCCCAGGCCCAGGGTTGGGGAATGGGTGTGAGGAGCAGGCACCAGTGATACTGGCTTCTCTGGCATCTCTCAAAGGCTTGGGATTTCACTCATCTCCTACCTCTTTTCCCCATGCCTGAGTGGTGCTTAATGCAAATGGAACAGGGTGACAGAATGCTCAGATGAGTTCTTCAGTGTCTCATGGCAGCAGCCAGAGCTGGGGTCCTGAGTGCCCTCCATGTAGGGCAGAACTGTGGATGGCTCTGGGCTGCAGCCAGGAGTGGCTGTTCTGAGGGACTCCTCCTTTCCTGTCCTCTCCCTCCAGTCTGTCGTCTACTGCCACGGAGGGCGCGTCGGCTTCTTCCAGGGAGACATCCGCCTCCTCTCAGATGACATGAAAGCTCTGTGCCCTACCATCTTTCCTGTGGTCCCTCGACTGCTGAACCGGATGTATGACAAGGTGAACCCTGGAATCTCTGTCCAGCCTGAGAGGCTCCATATTGGCCTGGGCCATCAGAGTCTGGTAGTGGTACAGCCAGAGCCCCAGGCAGGCTTTCCACACCTCCATGGAAGTTGCCTCCTCTCTTGTATTTCCTGGCTCTTTCACTCTTCCTTCTTCTGTTTTCTCCCAAACCCTGGTTGGAAGATTTTTTTTTAATTTTTTTTTTTGAGAATTCCATACACTGATCAACCTCTGTCTTAGTTTCCTAGCTAGAAGAACAAATACCAAACAATGGGTAGAATTAAACAATGGGAATCTGTTGGCTCGTAGCTTTGAGGCTAGGAGAAGTTCAAAATTGAGTCTTCAGCAAGGTGTTGTTTTGTCCTCAAAGACTGGTGTTCTGGGGCTGGCTGCCAGTGGTCCTTGGCTTTTCTGTCACATGGTGATGTCCTCTCCTTTGTCTTCTGGGTTCCATTGATTCTGGCATCTTCTCCTGTGGCTTTCTCTCTATGGCCTTCTCTATAAGCCTCCAATTAATAGGACCCATCCTGGTTCAGTTGGGCCACACCTTAGCTATAAATAATACTTTCAAAAGGTCCTATTTACAATGGGTTCACACCCACAAGATAAAGATAAAGAACATGTTTTCTCAGGGGTACTTGACTCAAACTCCTATGGGGTAAAATGGAGTTTGGCCTTCTTCCTGGGCTGGGGGGAGGGGTGGGTTGTCTGCAGGAAGATAGGCAACCCACAACCACTGTTTTCAACTGTGATCCTCAGATCTTCAGCCAAGCAGACACACCGTTAAAACGCTGGCTCCTGGAGTTTGCGGCAAAGCGTAAACAGGCTGAGGTTCAGAGTGGAATCATCAGAAATGATAGTATCTGGGATGAACTCTTTTTTAATAAGATTCAGGTAAGAAAATGAACAGTTGATTACAGAGTGACACTTAAGTGTCCAGTGCATGACCTTACAGGAAAACTAGAGAGGTTCATCCTTGTGGCCTATAATCCTGTAAGATAATAGCGCATTGCTCGTGAAAACCAAAGCTTAAGCTACCATTCAATAGTCTTTGGTGTCCTTGATCATGAGTTATATTTTTCAAGAGGCAGCCATTGAGAAGGACCCCTAGAAGGTAGGCACTGGGGTGGCTTTACCCTTGGGTGGTCAGGTCAGTGTTTTGCCAAGGAGCTCCTAGGGCATGATGATTCTCTTTCCCCTTTCTACAACCCTGGCCAGGTTGGCTTTCCAGCAGCTCTAGGTTCTAGCCAGATGACAGGACTCTTCCTTTTCTATGTTCCCTGTCCCTTCAAACTCTTCCAAACTAGGCCAATCATGAATTACTCAGTTCTTAGCCCCCACTACAGTTTTCAAGCTCTGCATTGTCCACTGACTCTGTAGTTTTTCTTGCTACCCTATTTTTCACTATGAAAATTAATGTCTAAACTTTCTTGGATTGAATTACAGAAACAAAATGTTTAAAGTAATCTTTGTCCTCTGCAATACGTAATAAATAAAGCAAGTTGTTGATTCAAAAATGAAAAAAAAAAGACAATATAATTAAAACAGAACTTGGGAGAAATTGTCCTAAGTAATTGTTTTGGGGATTTGTGAATGATAGGAGAGTGAGGGAACAGATGTGTATTTTAATAATATTGATGGGATAACTAAAACTATAGCATGTCACACAGACTAATAACACTTATCTCAAAAGATATAAAAAAGCTGGCCATACTGTGGGTGGGGTTGCAAAGCCTGCTAGGTTGATTCATTGGGAAGGGAAGGGATTTCCTCAGCCTCAGGCCTTCTCTCTGATACCCACCAGGGTCCAGGTAGGGTTCAGCTGTTGAATGCTGACCTTGGATGAGGCCCAGATGAGCTGGCCCCCTCCCCTGGCATCACACTCTTTGGTGGGCTCTTCTGTCTTCCCACAGGCCAGCCTTGGTGGGTGTGTGCGGATGATTGTTACTGGAGCAGCCCCTGCATCACCAACAGTCCTGGGATTCCTGCGGGCAGCTCTGGGGTGCCAGGTACTGTCGCTTTGAGGCCTTCCCTGGGAACAGTGGGATGTGTGTGAGGGCAGGAAGGCAAAGCTATCATATTCTCTATTATACAGAGAAAGATCCTGGGGCCAAGATTTTTGTGGGATAAAAGCTCCAAAAGCCCAGAGCCAGTGACAGCCAGAAAGACCTTCCTATATTCTGGAAAGCCCATGTATACTCCTGCACAGGGAAATTTCTATTCCTGGCCCCTTGGAAGTTTTTGGCATAGAGCAAAGGGATCAGATAAACTGTTTATGGGTCACCAATGTGCTGGAGAACCTGTATCACACACCTGTGGTGCACATCTGCATTCTTCAATCTGCAAAATATCTTCCAGCCCAGAAAAGGAACCCAGGGGGAGAGGATAAAAGTCCATTTTTATGTTGTTATTTGAGTCAGTAAGTTTTGTCATTCTAAAAAAATACTTTCCTTCATTTATCCACTCAATTAATGTTTAAGTTCTTACATGTGCAAGGGTATAGTAACCTGGTTGTGGCTTGTGGGTTTTAAGTAGGCACATTTTATAATTGTGCATGTTTGAATTTTTATGCTTTTGAATTTTTATGCTTTACCGGTATGGCCTGGCCGATCCTAAAAGCAGACTCTTCCATATGGTATTCATGCAAGCAGGTGGGGTGCTGTAGGGGAATGTCTCACAGAGACAAAATGAAGCTGAGTATGGATTTTTAAATATTTATTTTTAATACACATTATCCAAATGAAAAATAGTCTAGGTGGCTGAAAATGGGACAGAAATTTTTACCCCAGACCACATCATATTATCTACTAAGTGTATGTGGTAAAAATAGAACTTCTTCCAAACAAACTTGTTCACATTGATTGTCTGTGTTCTGCTTCATCCAGAGTTACCTGCCCCTAGAGCACTTCCCACCAAGCCCAGCATGAAACAGTTAGATGTTACATGGGAGGTTAGCTGGCTGAAAAGGGCAGCCAGCCAGCTGAGGGTGGTGTGTGCCCACAGCGTGGTTTCTGTGTTTTGCTTGAAGGTTTATGAAGGTTATGGCCAAACTGAGTGCACAGCTGGATGTACCTTCACCACACCTGGGGACTGGACATCAGGTAGAATGGGCTGAGATGTGGGAATGTTTAACAGGGCACTGATAATTGAAAACAGCAGGCTCTAAAACTCTATAATGGAAAATGAACTTACATGAGCACTTAGAAAAAAGCAAAAGAAATAGGAGAAAAAAATTAGTAGTGGCTATATCTGTTGTGGCATTATGGATCTGCTGTTTTCTTTGTTACATACTTTTGTATTTTTCTATTTCTTTTATAGATCGAAAATTATGTAAAAATAAAAAATAAAAAAAGTAACAGATCACAAGGTACAACTCCAGGTGGAAAAATGCTTATTATTTCAGTAGATTATAAATACTGCATAGCCTTACTGTAGTCATTTTTGAATGAAAGAAGTGTGTGTATGAATTGGATATGACTTGTAAAGGAAGAGAAAGTTCCTGGTGTTCAGAGCACTATTTATTAAAGGGCCATTTCAGAGGCCTTTGGGGAATTATGGTCTTCTGTGATATTAATGTCTGAAAGGTGGCAGCAACCTCCAGAAGGAGCAGCTCCCATCCACAGCCTCATTCTGAGGGCAAGGGGGGAGCAGGTCTGCAGTGAGTAACCATGGATTATCCAGCACCAAATTAGAACCAGACCCTCGAAGAATTTAAAAATCACT
>PVKY010003190.1:0-22527 GCA_004027775.1 Bradypus variegatus | reverse complement strand
CCTCTCTCTTCCGCGCTCTCTCCCTCTCTCTCTCTCTCTCTCTCTCTCTCTCTCTCTCTCTCTCTCTCTCTCACTCACTCAGCTGCCTCTTTAGATGAGGACCGCATGTTGATGGAGACTCCGTCCTCTGCCATCTCTGCGCGGGCTTCAAGTCCTCTGCCCAAAGTCTGCGACGCGCACCGCTGCTCCCTCTGACTCCCCTCCCTTTCTCCGTGAATGTGTGTGTACGGTTTGTTCGACTTTTTTTTTTTTTTTTGCAGGTATTTTTCTTCTTCCCCTCCTCTCTCTGTCTCTGTTTTGCTCCGTTTTGTCCGTTTCTGTGGGGTTCTGTTTGTGGTTTTTAATCGTCTGAGGTCACGTCTATTTCCTCGGGACTCGCCTGCTTGGTGGCGATTCTCCACCGGTTAATATGGTGCGTCCCTTTTTTCTTTTGTTGCGAATCCGAGCCTTCTTCCTCCAACTTCTGCCTTTTGAACTTCGTCCTTCGGTTCTGAAACCATACTTTCACCTGCCGGCGAGAAGCAGATGAGGCCTGTTAGTTTCTTCGCAGCTTTCTCTTACCAAGTGCCTGACCCCTTCCGCCAACCCACACCTGGGTCCCACGCAACGAAGGCTGGGTTTTCTAAGGGCTTCTTCGCGGGTTCTCCTCGGCGAACAGGGCCCCTGGCGCGTGTCGGGTGGGAAACCCAGCTTCTGGCCTTTTGCGCCCTCCGGGGGCCGCCTTTCCCAGGGTGCCTTTCCCAGAGTGCACAACACCCCTTCTGACACTTTCCTGCGCGGGGCACCCACATCTGGCTCAGAGCAAAGGCCTTGCAAAACATGAGAAATCCCTATAAAAATAGTAAGTAAGGAACAATAAGTGTCCCTAACTCCCTCCAGCAAGCTAGCTCAGGAAAGAGCTCTTGCCGCCGCTGCAGCTAACCGCGGGGCCCAATGTGCTTCCTATTTTCTGCCGGCTTAGGTGGCGTTGCCTAAATATAGCGCCTCCTCCGCAGGGCCTCGGTCGGCAAGGCCCAGGCCCTGGCACACTGTCGGGTTTGGCTGAGCTGTGCCCTCCTTGCCTGAGACTTTTGCAGGTGATCACGAGCCGGGGAAGGAGGGGAGGTGAGGAAGCGAGTGGGAAGGGTGAGGGGCATGGGACTCGGGACCAACCCAGCTGTACCTTTCCAGCCTGGAAGGAAGGCTTAAAAGTGAAAGCTTATGGGAGACCGTGGGGGGGGGGGTAGGAGGGGGTAAGGGAGAGATAGAGAAAGAGAGGAGGGAGAATCCCCTCTTCCCTCCTGCTGGCTAGTCCCGGGACAGGCCCGGGCTAAGCTTCGACTCGGGTCACATCCCTTCCCACCAAGGCCGGCGGGCAGCCTGGCCTCCCCAGAGCAGCTGCTAGAGGTTTGGGGAGCAAACAGGAGTCGCTGCAATCCCGTTGGAAGTCGAGTGGTAGGTCCCCATCCAAGCGACCAGACAGCAACACTGCCCAAGCTCCTTAGCAGTGGAATAGGGGTGGGGGCGACGACGGTGACAGTCAGACCCCAGGCCAGGCCTCAGCTCCAGAGGTCCGCTCTATTCCCTCCTTTGAGAGGGCCGGCCCGGGTCGCCGCTGGCTCTCCCCGCATGCTCCAGTCCCCCAAAGTGCCCCAAGAAAAAGCCGAGAGGGAACAAGGCTGAGCTTAATTTGCTTTGAGTTTGCTAATTGAAGGGGAGGACGGTTCATTTCTCCCCGGCGCTCGCCCAAGGCGCGCGTCGGTGCGCTCGGGGCTTGACACGCACACAAAGACTCCAGGCAGCGTGGGCATCCAGGCGGACAAAGACCACCGCCGCCTCGGCTGTCCAGGGGAAATCAGCCGGGCCGCGCCTTGTGCCGGGCAGCGCACAGACCCGCGAACCCCTCCTCGGTTTTGTCCGGGGGGGGGGACGTTTAAAAACAAAAGCCTCGACCTCTTTGCGCCTCCCAGAAAAAGTGTTACAACTTAATCTGCCCGAAAACGTTACTGTTTACGAGGAACTTTGACCCCCGCCCTGTGGCTCCACGTACAGTAGCGCCTACTGTAGCCCTGCGCCCCGTCCCTGACCAGGGGCAGGCCTGAGCCAGGCCCGCCTCGGGACCCCGCTGCGCAGGAAGGGCCCGTCTCCTGAGGCAGCCCCCCCAAGCGACCTTCCAGCCGTTTTCTAACTCAGGGGCGCGCCCAGAACGCTTGGCCTTCGCCCGCTGACTCTCCCGTCCCCTTAAAAGAAGTAACTGGAGCCGTCGGTGTGAGCCGCGGGCCTGCAGTCTCTCAGAGCTGGCTTTTAACCCACTCCCTGCCCTCTCCTTATTGGCGCCCACCGCGGGTCCCCAAACACCCGGACACCCTGCTGCGCTTTCTCGCTTCCTGGACCTCAGCCGGGCAAAACTCTGCTCAAAAGTCTCACATAGAGTGCAGAGGTGTCTTAGCCGGGAGCCTCAGGGACTGCCCAGCCGGGCAGAGGGAGCCGCTCAACTCCTTCCTGGGAGTTTATGGTGGGTCGGTATTCCCTTGCTGGAACCCAACGAAGTCCGGCACACCGAAACTTACAAATCTTCGCCCCGGGTGTGGAACCAGCTTCCAGGCCCTTTACTGAAGGCCCCGTAGTCCCGCACTCGTGCGGGTCCAGGGCGCTGGACGTCTGGGTCCGGAGACTTGGGGCGGGAGCTCAGGCCTGGATGCGGTCGCCGCGCCCCGGCCGCGCTCACCTGAGTTTCCGTGAGGCTGAGACTGTGCGCCAGCTGCTTCCTCTCGGCGCCCACCACGTAGTGGTTCTTCTCGAAGGCGTGTTCCAGCCTCAGAAGCTGGGACGGGGAGAAGGCGGTTCTGATCCGCTTCGGCTTTCGGGCCAGAGCGTTGTGCAAAAGGAAGCTCTCGGGGCTTGTGTCGTTCCCTGCAGGGGACACCGTAGAAGTCCCGTTAGCGGGGAACGTCCCGGCTCGGGCCGCGCGCTTCTCCCGAGCCGGGCTGCCGGGGCGTCGCGCTCGGGTCTCTGACTTAGCCGGCGATGCTCTGCGGGTGGGGGCCCGTGGTCCTCCCGAGGCTCGCGAAGGGGAGGCAGGGCCAGCTGCCCGTCCCAGAAGAAGAGACTCCACCTGTGCGGCCCCCACCCAGCAGCTGCCGGGCGAGGCTTGTCCCCAGGCCCCTGGCCTCCTCGGGCGCCGCAGCCGCCTTGGCACCGCGGGCCTCGCCGGCTACGGGCCCGGCACCCCAGGTAGGGGAGGGGGCGGCAGGGCCCGGCTCCGGGATCGGCGCCCATGACCCAAAGAAACAGCTTTCTTTCCTTTCTAACCTCTTGAGGAACTTTGATATCGGGGTGAAGAGGCCGCAGGCATCTCTTCAGAATTTACCCGGGGACTTATTTTAAAAATTATATCTTGTTTCCCCTTTGGAAAGTACAAAAGCCCGGCGTGTTGTTGCAGCCGGGCCAGGACGGAAATCTCACCGGAGGATGCTCTCGGCTTCTGCCGCCGCCACCTCCGGAGGACCCGGTTCCCCCGCTCCAGAGAACTAGCAGCCAGTCGCAAGCCAAAGGATAGAAATCTGGGGGTTAACCGAGAGCTGTGAGCCCCTGCTCAGAGTGCCGGCGGCCCGCGGAAGATTCTGGCTGCTCTTGGCCTGGTGGGGGCCAATAGCGTAGCTGGCAGAGAATGAGAGAGAAGAGCCCTAAACTTTGCTAGCACAGCCAGAGTTCAGGGCAGGAAATCGAATCGCCAAAAACCTAAACAAAGAAAAACAAATCCACAGTCCAGGCGGCAATAGAGGCAAATCCCGTTCGGGAAAAAGGATGAAAATTTTTTGCTTTGTTTTAATTATGGGGATGGCATTTACTCCATTCTAGACTCTGACCGAAACGCAAAGGGTTAATGAATGGACAAGCCTCTGAGTACTGATCAGCTGCCCCCGAGGTAGGTCTTTTCCCGGCTCCGATCGCTAAGCTAATTACTCTCCCCCTTTTCTGGAGTTTTAACTGTCCTCCCACGAAGGAAAAAAAATAGAAATTAATTTTTTTAAAAAAAGCGCAAGGAAAAAAAATACCTAAACAAATCTTCCCCTCCCAGCCCGTCTCCCGACCTGGTTCATTTATTTTAAAAGAAAGAAAAACAAAAACCAGACTGAACCTGCCTTCCCGCCCGGGACGCTCGGCGTTCCAATTAAGCAGGTCGCAGCCCGAGCGCCGAGATCGAGCCCGGGAGGTTTCTATCCGCGCGGGTTACCGCCCCTCACCCCGGCCTCCAGAACGCAATAACACAACCAAACCCCCAGATTTTGCTTCAAGAGCGTGGGGTGCCCTTGCCGCCCGAAAAGGGTCGGAGACCGAACAGCCGCAGGGCTGGGCTAAGGGTGCGCGAAGTGGGCGCGGAGCAGAGTCGAACGCAGTCGAAGGTGAACCGGAAGGCCGGGCCCGATCCTCCCCCTCGGAGCGGAGGCCGCGGGGAACATCGCCAAAGGGACGAGAGCCTGGGGGCCCTCGGGGGCTCCGGGCTCCTTGGCCGGCACTCCGAGCTGGCTGCCCCCGCCAGCCCCGGTTCGAATACACACGGGGACAACAACTTCTCCGTCCGCGTCTCTCCCTAAAGGGTCAAGCCACCGGCAGCCCAGCCCCCCAAACCGGCCAGTGGAAGAGGGGAGACTTGAGGACCAACACCACGCCAGGTCCCTAGCCGCCGGGCCTCCTAACGCGGCGCACTGGCCCATGAGCTGGAGAAAATTCCTCCCAAGCCTTGCCAAGCGTCCACCCCGAGCAAGCGAGGGATAGTGCGGGGAGGGGCGGGATGCAGCGCGCCGCAGCCCCGCGACGTGGCACGTACCTTGGAAGCGATGGCCCAGATACCGGTAGCGGTGGATAAGCCAGGGGTAGAAAGTGGACGGGTCCCGCTGCTGCGAGGCGAAGAGGGGGTGTGGCGAGTGCGAGGAGGGCAGGGGGTGGGCGGCCAGGGCGTGCGGCGGCGGCACCGGGTGCACCGGCACGGCGGGGTTGGGCGGGTGCGAGACCGCCTCGGCGAACACCAAGTCCGGGTTGGAGTAGACGCCCCTGCCCGCGGCGGCGGCGGCGGCGGCGGCCGAGTGGAAGCCGTTGAGGAACGGGTTTATGGGGCTGGAGCTGGCGTAGCTGAGCGCCGCGGGGCGGATGGGGTCCTCGGAGCGTGAGGCGGGCAGGGGACTGTCCTTGGCCACCAGCGACTCGATGGTGAAGCAGCGCTTGGGCGCCGGCTGGAACATGCTGCGCCGAGGAGCGGGCGCCCGGGGCTCCCGGCTCCCGGCGATCAGGGCGCGCCGCCTCCGACGCCCGCTGCCCGCAGCGAGGAGAGATGAGAATTGGGGGCTTGTTTGTTTGGGTGGGGGGAAGGGAGGGAAGGAAGAAGGGAAAGGAAAGGAAAAAGGAAAGGAGGGGGGAGGGGGAGGGAGAGGCAACGCCGAGGATCCCGGGAATCTTGCACCAAACGCGCCCGACCTAGAGAGAGAGGGGGAAAAATCCTTCCAGAAGAATTTGCAGGCGTGGACTGGGGTAATTTTTTTGAGGGGGGTGGGGGCGAGATGGCGTGGGGAGATCGGAGTTAGAGGCAGGGAGGAGAGGGGGGGAAAGTTTCTCGGGGGAGGCCAAAAAAAGTTTTCTCTCCTCTGCAAAAGGCGGGCAGGGCGCCCTAAGTCCAAGGACAATCCATGGAAGTGTTCGCTTCTTCACAAGTTGTGCAAACGATTTGTTAGTTCATGAGCCTAATTAGTGCGGGGATCACATAAACAGCTTCCTCCGAAGCCTGGTAAATGGCTTGATGATTGGTCGCTATTACTCGCCCTGAGGTGGAAGGGGGGAGACTCTTTAAAGTGCGTCAGAGGGAGGCGAGCGCCCGGGAACCCGGAAGCCTGGATCCCGGCCGAGAGTGGAACGGAGTCACCGCCGCTGCCTGGGCCGTGCCTCCAGCCGCCCGCCAGGCCGCCCGGCCTCTCCGCGCCTTCGCCCCGCGCTCCTAGCTCACTGGCTCCGGCGGCGCCCGCTGCGGCCTCTCCTCCTCTTTCACCTCCTCCTCTTCCTCTGGCTTCTCCTCCTCCTCCTCTTCCTTCTTCTTCTTCTCCTCCTCCTTTCTTCCTCCTCCTCTTTCCCCACCTCCTCGCTCTCAGCCACCGCCTCCTCCTCCACCACCAACCACTCCCTCCGGGGCACCCGGGTCCCTGCAGAGTCCCCGGCCGCTGCCGCCTCCGCTGCGGCCCCCTGGATCCCGAACCTGCTGCGCGGGAGCTGGTAGGAGCGACAGAAAGACACGCAGATTCCTCGCGCCTAGCGCTCCGCCGCCGCCGCCCCGGGCAGCCCCGCGTCTGGGGAGCTGGGATCGCCCTGGGAGCTCTGCAAGGGTAAGCGGGAGGGTGCTGGCTCCGGTAAGGGCTAAAGATGCCTTTCTGTTACACCAGTCCCCACCCCCGGCAAAACTCCCCTCGGTTTCCTAGGCGAGGGGAGAGCCGGGGTCCTCCTTCGCTTCCAACCACGCGTTCCCTCGAGGTCCCAGGGTCCATGCGTTCGCGATCCTTGACCCTGCTCATTCGTTTGCAAATTGAGACGCGAGTTGCCCAACCCGCCTTGGCGGTGGGCTCTCGACCTGCACCCGCTCTTGCCCCGGGCGCTCGCTTTTCCTCTCTGGGAGAATGTTCACGTCCTCCCCGAAATAGTTCCTTCAGGAATATCTGGGACCAAGGGTCCAAAGTCAGAAGACATGCTGATGAGGTGCTACTGTTAGCGTTCTGTCGTCGTTATTGTTTTGGTTAGTGTTGTTGTCACTGTTACTATTATTGCTGCTGCGGTTATTATTATTATTTCTATTATTATTCTGTCATCTGTCGTCCCAGGGGCTAGCTGCTGTGCAAACGTAGGGCTCGCAACTAAGGACTGCGGATCGCGTCTCCGGTCCCAGTCGGTGTCCGCATTTTCGAGCTCGCCTTCGGTTTGGGGATGATTTTAGGTCCGAGTTCCCTCGTCCCCATTGGCTCGCGCGGCGGCATAATTATGATCACATCCCCCAGGCTGCTGGCGCTGCTCTCTGTTTATTGGTGGTTAAAGATCTATTATCTATTCATCAGCCGCCTCTTTTTTCCTCTTTTTTTTTCTTTTTGCCAATTGCATTCTTCTAAAGTGAAGTACCAGCAGGTATTTTGCACGTTTACAATTAATGATTTTAGAAAAATCTGGTGTCTTTTAAGTCTATTACTCCGAGGCCCATGTCATTTCTCTTAAGGACGCAGAAATGCCTGTGTTTGGTAACTAGGTTGCCGTGAGACCCGGGAGAAGTCCAACGGGAGGGAGGAGAAGAGCCAAGTTGCCGGGGCCAAGCTGCAAGGCCACCAGATAGATCATCCGAGGGTCCTGGGTCTTAAGAAGCCTCCAGCGCCTCTCTAGCTAACCCCCTACCCTCAGGTCCCGCCTGCTCCTCTCCTGATTTCCGCTGCTATGTATTTACATTTGTGTCCATTTCGAGGCGTCTTTATTCTAGATATAGTGTTGTGTTGGGGGGGCGGGGTATCCAAAAACCCCTTTAAGAAAACCCCCCAGGCAAGAGAGGAGTTGGGAGCGGTATTTTTTGCGGTCTTCCGCCGGCAGGGACTGACTCATGGAGGCTGGCTAGAATCATTTGTGTTGCACCCCCCGGCCCAACCTTTCCAGGCTGTGCGTGTGTGACACACACACACACGAGACAGGTGTGGGCCTCAGCCTTGCTACCGCTAGCCGGAAAGGCCTGCCCCTGCCTCAGGCTGCGGGCCTTGGAGATACCTTGGCCAGGTTTTCGCCTTTTGTCCCTCTCCCACACCCCCACCCCATCCCCCCTCATACTCCCACCCACACCCACCCCAGTCCACCGCCTTCTCCCCAGGCCTGAGGATTGTGGGTGTTGGATCCAGCCCCAATGGGATAAGGGGTGCATTCAAAGATGCACCTTCCTTGGGCCTGAATCCAGTGACCTGAACCCAATGGCTCCCACTGGGGAGCCAGAGGCCACCACGAGGGGTGGACATCCTTGAACTGCAAGCAGCCAGCGAATCCCGGGTGGAGCTAGAGGTCATCTGAAGCTGAAGACAAACACCCAACTTAGGTGGGTTGTGGATCCCAGATCCTGGGACAAGAGGGAGCCAACTCCACGAGGATGACGCGTCCTTCTCCTGCCTCCCCCTCAGACTGGGCCCTCCAAACCGAGCCTGAGACTCTGCTGGCGTAAACCCGGAGAGCTAAAAGACGGCTGGCAAGGTGGGGAGTGCTGTTGATTGAGCGGTTAGCATTCGTGATGTTGGCTGGGAAGAAGAGCCAAGGACCCTGGGAGGAAGGGGATTCAGTCTCTGGGAGATGGAATGAGGCCAGCGATGGTTTGTGTTACATCACGGACCTTTGCCGGCATTTAAACTTTTCAGCCCTGAGCGCTAAGGGGTGGTCAGTGACCCTTTAGCCCTTTCCCCATTTCGGCTAGGATATGCTTCCTGAGAGTGCCGAGACAGCTACAGGCTGGAGCCCCGACCCTACAGCCTCCTACCCAAGGCGCGGACATTTCGCCAGGGCAGAGGGCCCAGGCCGCCCCGAGACCCGTTTCCTGTCGTGCGGCATCCTGCGCAGGCCACCCGCCTCTTGCAAACCGCCGTGAGAAGGCCTGGTTGGCCCCAGGGGCTCTGGCTGGCCGGCGGGTGGGCAAGGGTGAGGGGGCAGCGGGGTCGGGTGGCCAAGCTCCCGGCGCGAGCCGGGTACGACAGTTCCTCTGCGCCACGCGCCACTGTCCCCAAGCGAGGCTCGGGCCCTCATGAGAGAGAAGCGGGTTTCCGGTGAGTCCCAGGCCTCACCGAAGAAGCCCTGGGAGCCGGGTAATCTATGCTAATTCATGCGTCGGGACCCTAGGAGCGCTGGAAGGTTCGCGCAGCCAGGCCCCGACGTGCGGGGGAATTAACTAGGAGAGTGACTCATTAACCAGACTGGCGAGTGGAGGCGCGCTAGGGTGCTGGGCGTTCGGATCCGGCATCGGACCCTACGCCGCCTCTAGCCCCGGCGCTCCTTAGATGGCACAGCTGCTGCTAACTGTATTCGTCGCTCAGACCACCGGCCTTGAAGTATCCCGACCCTCTTTGTGCCTTAGCCTCGCTTGCCCCTTGAGGGACCCGCGTGCAGTGGGGTGGGGATTGCTAAGGCTCCAGCTCTGAGCAAGGGGTCCCCCTTCCATCTCATCCCCCTCCGTGTGCGCCCCAAGCCACTGTACATTGGGCTCTGTAGACTCAGGAATCAACATTCTGGGGACAGCTGGACCTGCAGACACCTGATGGAATTTCTAGTCCCTGATCTGTCACTTATCGGCTGAGAGACCTTGGGTAACACCGGCAACCCCCCCACCTCCATTTTGTAAAAAATCCGGCCCATGGTGCCTAGGAGATGGTAGAGGGTAGAGGGTAGGAGTTAGGCCTGATTTGGAGGAAGGGAGGGATGGAGCCATTCTTCATCTTGATGGCGCTAGTATTCATAAGACTGGATACATTTGTCAGAACTCATAGAATTGTACACTACAAAGGGTGAGTTTATGGTATACAAATAACAACTTCATAAACCTGCCTTCCCCTGACCATTCCCCGCCAACACCAAAAAAAAAAAAAAGTCAGGCCTGGTTTACACAGCTCAACTGTGTGATCTTAGGCAAATTACTTAACCTCTCTGTGCCTCTGCTTTCTTGGGGAGGGGTTGTTAAATAATAGTACCTGGCCTTTGGGATTGTTGTAAGGATCCAATGAAATAAGCCATATGTTTAGACAATGTCTGACACATCAGGAGTTGCAATAAACCTGAACTCCTGTCATCGGGGTTGCTGTTATTATTACTTACCCACTTCCGGGCTTCAGAAACTGTGAACAATCAAGCTATGAAAAACAAACCTAAGCTGTTGTCTCACCCCCTCCCTCCCTTCTCCAGTTCACAAATTCCGGAAGCAAGGAAAGCCAAACTCCTCCGTGCTCCCCTAAAGGCCACGGACTTGGGAGTTGAGGAGTTGGGGTGACGGAAGCCTGGTTTCCTGACTGGTGGGAAACATCAAAGGGCGGGAGGTTCTCGGGATCCGGGATAAGGCGTCTGCTCCGCGCTCTGCGCTTCCAGCCCCGCCCTCTGCGCTTCTGAGAGCAAATGTCGGGCCTCCCTTCGTCGGCCTGGGCGCTGGGCCCGTGCGGCGTCCCGGGTTGCGCGTGGCCTCCAACAACTCTCCTAGGTGCGCGGGTGCTGCCTCGGGTCACTGCCCATGTGACCTTCCCTTCCTGAGCCTCGAGTTTCTCTTCTCTGAAAAGGAGGTGTCAGGAGTGCCTATCTTAGGAGTTGTTGAGAGGAGGAAGTGAGCCAGTGTTTGGCACATTGTGAGCATTCAATAAATATTAGTCACTATTACGAGGGCCTTGAGTGGCCCAGCCCACCCGGCGCACCCGCCCAATCCAGGTCGCCCCTGTTTGGACCCTCGGGGTGAGTGGGTACGGAGAACTCCACTGGGCACCCGCCGCGCAGCGCCGAAAGCGCGGATGTCAGTGAAGGCAGCGGAAACGTGTTCCGGGATGGAGAGGCCTCCAGGACGCCTTAAGAATTCTTGCAACCCACTGCGATTCCCAGTTACCCAGCTCCTCCGAACGCGTAAGGCGGCGGCGAGAAAGCTAAAAATAGAACAAATATCTGAAAACGGTGTTTTTAAATTATTAAGGTAAATCCCTTCCTGGGTTCTTCCCCTGAGGAGCTAGCCGGGCGGGCGCAGCGGCCCCGGGCCCCGATCAGCGTGCGCGCAGCGGCGCCTAGTGGCGAGGGCCAGGTGCGGGCGGCTTGTCCGCGGAGCTGCTCGGCCCTGCGGAAGGCCTGGGGCAGCCCCCACCGCCAAGATCTCGTTGCGACCCCTGTTCGGTCCTCGGGAGGAGGTCTAAGGAGGCTCACTGGCCACAGAGAAAAGAGCACTACTTGGAAGCGAATCCCTTCTCCCTCCACAGCTCCAGCTTTCAGCCTCAGAATTACCGTCCGCGCTAGTAATTCCAGCTCCACCAGGAGTCGGGCTTCCTTCCGAAGGGGGCGGGGAGGGGGGGAATTCCGCTCTCGGAAGGACAAGGCGGCCATGGTCACCTCTGCCAGGGTGAGGGCCAGCCCCCGCGCAGATACGACCACAACCCTATGCCTGAGGTCCCAGATCCCCTGGCCGGACCATGGGGGCTCAGAAAGAATGGGCCGTTCCCGCCTGAGCGGACCTTGCCTGGCGTGATCGCGAAGAGAGAAGGGCGCCGAGTGTCACCGTCTGAGCTTCGCGCCCCCTCGCGGCGGGTCAAGAACGCCCGGTAACGGGGGCTTCCAGGTGGGGTTTGCGTAGATGGCAAGTATCACCGCTGTGGCACTTTGGAGCGCAATGGGGCGGTCGCAACGAGACCCGGATGATAGGCCCCTTCCACCTCGGGCGCGCAGACGCCCGCCGTCTCGGGGCCGCTTGGCTTCTCCGGCGAAGTGAGGCGGTGGAATCCGCGCGAGGTTCTGGCCCCGAGGCGGCGCAGTCTGCAGAGCTGCTCAGAGCGCGGACCTGAGGGGCTGAGCCGTCGCGGACTGCTTTCCCGTGGGTCCCATCCTCTGCTGCCCCGGGTGGCTGCGGGAGACGGACGCTGTCCTTTCCAGAAGTCCCGGGAAGCCAGGAACTCCGCACCCACCCGGGATGAGACCCGTGGAGCGCAGGAGCGGGACCCGACTGTAACCTTCTACCGCCTTCTTTACGTCGAAACTCGTCAATCCCTCGACACAAATGCACGCACTCCCGACTCACTATTGAAAGCAAGGAAACAGAATCAAAGGGGATCCCAATTTCTTTCTCCCTCGGCTGCCTGAGAAAAAATGTCTAAGATCAAGCACAGACAGGAGAGAGACAGAAAGACGTATAGACAGACACTCCGGAACCAGGTAACCCGCACGTCGCTGCCCGGAGCAGAGGTAGAGGCAGTTCTGTCCCCCCTGCATGCTCCCGGGCCGGCGTGATGATGCGGGTGTCGCAGCAGCCCCCAACCTCCCCGAAAGCTGCGGCGCCATCGGGCCTCGGCAGCACGGACCGCCCCCGGACGCTCCCGAGGGCCAGCGTGGGGGCGTCGGGGCTCACCGTCCGACCCCTCTGATGCCTTCTCCCGCCTCTTTTTGAGACTCTGCTCTCCGCCACCTGTGGCCGGTCTTGTATCGTGAGCTGGTCCTCGCCTGGGAACTTATGGGCGCCCTGGGGCCGTCAGAGAGAAAGCCACCTTCGAATCCAGGCCTTCTGGAAGCGCTGGCGCCCCGCAAGCCCCTCTCAAATGTCTCTTTCAACAGTAACTCCCTATTTTCTAGACTCCGGGAGCTGGGCTGGGGCTTAGAAAAGGGATTGGGACCATGTGAGGAAAGAAGGAAACTAAAGGCTTCCTTGAACATTGCAGCTCTCCTTGAAACCTGGGGAGGATGCGCGGAGAATTTAGAAAAATGTTTACAATTCCTCTCACCTGTATCGAGTCAGCGTTTAAAAGCTGTTTTCTCACACACATATTCTCAGTGAACCTGAAATCTGCTAATATAATTAGCGAAGGAGTCATGATACCTATTTTCCAGATTAGAAAAACTGAGGTTCAGAGAGGTGACACAAGCTGCCCAAAGGCACACAGCGTACTCCCACCTCCCGGCCGTGGGTGCAGTGTTCATTCCCAGAGGAGGCCTGGGACGCCCCCGTTTTCTTCTCTCCACTCGGCACGGCCGGGCGCCTGCTCTTAAGTCAACGGGAAAAGGCAGCGAAGAGGCACCGCAGGCTGGCGGGGTTGTCCCGGCGGCCCCAGGTAACGCAACTCTCACGTATGCCTCGCCCCCACTCGCCCACCTTTGTCCTCCTGGCCACTTTTTCGGGCCTCGGGCTGCAACCTGCGCCCTCTTTCTTCTTCCGGGCTAGCCTAAAGCCTCCTGTGGACTCAAGCCCTGGGTTTAGGGACTAAGGAGTTGTCGGTGGCCTCGCCACGGCCAGCGAGCAGAAGGGCCGGCAGGGCCGGTGCTGTGTGGCCAGGGCGCTGCGCGGCTGCTGCTGGGACTCCGTGCGCCACGCAGCCCCGAGTCCTGTGGGCCTCTCAAAACGGCCCTGAAACCTTCCTCTCGGCGGGCGGGAGAACCCGAGGGCCGCACGAGCTCGCAGCTCAGCCAGCGAGATGGCCTGAGGATTCCTCACCCAGCGTCCTTCGCCTACCAATGTTCTACCTGGCCTGCGCCGAGCGATCCGGGGAGCAGAAGGTGGACAGCGGATGAGGCCTTCCGAAGACGCCCACCAACAGAGGATCTGACCTCCCGCGGGGTCCGGGGGCAGCCCCACTGCCGACGGGGGCAGCGGCGGCTGGGTTGCCTCTCCTTGGCAATAGCCCCAATCCCAGAGCGAGGGGAAAGAGCCTGCAAAGTTCCGTGCCCTGCAGCTGCCTGCCCGCTTTCCCCGCCTCCGCCCTCAAATTCCGGGGCCCCTCGAGCCAGAGGTGGGACAATCAGGCCTGGCTCCCCTCCTTGCGCCCCCTCGGCCTCTGGGCGCGGGGATGTGCCGTGACTCCCGCTTCCTCCGCAGCCCGGCGGAGCCCTTGGCTTCACAGCCGGCCCGGGGAGACTGGAGGAGAGGCGGGAGTGGGGCTCGTAGGGGGCTCCAGGAGCCTGCAGGCGGCCGCAGCCCTCTTGAACCTCCGAGGCCTTCGCGCTGGGCCCGGTGTCCCTCTGTTTCGCCCGGCCGCCAGCGGCTCGCAGGGGGCTGCGCAACAAAGAGTGGCATCGCCGCGGCGCGGGCAGGGACCTCATTGGTTCAATATTAGCTTTTCATTCCAGTCTATTGTGCCCATCTGAGATAATATTGACTCTGAGGTGAGAGCCCACAGACGACAGGACTTGTCTGATACTCCGCAGCAGGGCGCTCGAAGAGAAGAGAACCAGAAATGCAGAGTTAAAGAGACTGCAAATAAAAGCGGCTCGCGCGGCGACCGCGGAAGGTCCCGGATGCTGTGGCGCTCGCTACGGTGCGCGCCGGAGCCTTAAACCCCGGAGATGGCGGTTGGGACACAATCTTGGGGTCCCAAGGCCACTCCGAAGAAGGGCACTGCCCATTCCCATCGAAAACAGCTCTTATTTAACATATACACACACACCGATCTTCTAGACAATTGATTTTAAGTTTCCGCTTCTAGGTAACTGGAGATAAACGTTCCCACACACACGATTTTAAGCTGCCAGTAAGTCGTCATCCGTCTGAGATATTTCCCTCTTTACACAGTGTAAGGCTTTAGGGTACCTTTCTGTCGGAGTGTCATTCTTCCTTTCCCAGCAGGAGAACGGCAAAAGCAAGCAGCATTTGTTATTAAGCTGCATGACTTGCGAGGGCGCGGTTATTAACAAATTTCTGTGTGTTTTGCTTTGCAAAACGTCTCCTTCCAGCCCATCCGCGGGTCTCCTAACTGCCTTGCTAACCGCAGCTTTAAAGGGCCTCCGGAATGTTGAAGTCATGCATATAAAGATCCATTTCTGTTTCCAAATTGCCTCTAAATGCCTGTGTGGGGAAGTGGCCCTCTAAGTTGTTTTGTGTGTCTGAGACAGAACACGGTTTGCGCTCGCGGGACCGAACGCCAACCATTCAGGGCTTGCGTGAACTTCAGGGAGTGTGCAGTCGGGTCTCATTTAGGAAACGTGTGTCCCCCCCAACTGGGATCCGACCTCTATAAGCGATGATCAGCTAACTCGGTTACCCCAGTAAGGATCTGGTCCACTGGAATCACTTCATCCATCCCGAAGACACGTGGGCGCGTGGGGAGCTAGGAGGAGACAGAGACTGGCGTGGCAGCGCTAGCGTCCCGGCGCGCGTGTGCACTTCCCCCTTCCTCTCCCGGCGTCCGGCACCGGGTCCCGCCATCGCCATGCAGCCTCCTGCATCTTAGGTACTGCAGAGGACATGCTGTTTACTACCAAAACGATCTATAATAGATACGGTCCTTTTGTATTATTGTTTTGTAGTATTTATATGTTGTTTAACGTATAATATGCACTGTATAGTTTCATCATGTTATATATTGTTTAACCTATATTTAACATATAGTTTCGATATTATATTACTATTTATTACATTACTTATTTAACATTTATAATATGTTTCATTATATGTTATATTGCATGTGTACAATTCTGGATATATATACATACAATGGGTGGGTAAAGAAATTTGGGGAGCCTTTATTCTCCCTCCAAGTACTTATTAGAGCATTTAATTAGTCATTGAGGCTAATTATGTCTCTATAACAAATACCCTGGGGTCCAATTTTGGCTCCAGGAAAAGGCGGGGCGGGGGGAACTCTTTGTAGGGAGGGTGCCCCTTGAAAAGTGGTTTTCCCAATTGTCCATACCCTGGAGACAGAGGTGACAATGCCCTGGACCCGGCGGCCGCCCCCTCTCGCTTGTGTTGTGGTGGTGGTTTTGGTTTTTGAGAGAGGTCGTTTAGAGGCTCCAGTGGTCCCTAAACTGGTCATAAAATACAAATGAATCAACTGAGGCGGCTGGGAGAGCAGCGGAGGCCTTTCTCCCGGGGTCCTGGTTCCAGACCAGGGACGGAGAGGTCTGGCGGCGGCTGCCCAACCCGGGCACGCAGGAACGCGACCCCCTCCCGCAGGCCATTCCCGGAGCTGCCGGCTCCCTCCCCGACCCCGCGCTGGGAAAAGCTGCCGGTGGCTCGGATCGCTTAATAACGATTAAGAACTAAAATAAGCCGGCAGTGGGGAGTTCCCGCAGGAGGGCAGGGGCTAGTAGTCCGCAGGAAAATAAAAGTCGGAATTTCAGATATCCGCCCCGTTACTGCCACTTTAAAGGACAAGAATCCCACAAGGAACTCGGTGTATGGAGGGAAAACAAGGGGGGGATTTTTTAAAGGCAATCTTAGAGATAGCCCCGTAAAGCGTCAGAAATGAGAGATGCCCCAAGTTTACAGCTGGAGAAACCGGAGGCCTGAGAGTTGGGAAGGAAATTGGAGTGGGGGTGGGGGTGGGGAGTGAGGAAGACCCAGCAAAGGGACAAGAGGGGACAGAGACTGTCAGGGTGTGTGTTTTGTTGTTATTGTTTGGTTGGTTGGTTTTATTTATTAGTTTTAGTTCATTTCTTAAAAGCAACCCCCCTCCCCCCAAATAGCTCCCTGGTGAACTTTTATGTGGATCAAAGCAATGCAACTTAGCTGAAACTGGGTCAGGGGCTTTGGCACCCCACTTACTGCAAAACCCAGGGCTCCGCGTGTTCCTTGAGCCCATCTGTGATCTGGTACAATCCTCAGCTCTGGAGAAAGCTTTTTGTGAGTTGAATTGCAGGCTTTGCCCTCCCAGGCTCTATCCCTGACAAGGCTCCCAGGTATCTGATAGGATGAGCTTGGGGTGGGGGAGGGAGTGGAGGAGTAAGAGGAGAGAGGGAAAAGTCTTCATACTGCTAAAAATAAACCAACGCTTCCCCCTCCGGGTCTGGCTGTGTGGAGAGGCACTGGAAAACGCACAGGATCCAAGTCCTCCAGATGAGGAGTGGACACCACTGCTAACCATGTGGCTGTGGATCTCCCCAGATGGGATGGGGCACATTTGGCCCATCTGCAGCATTTCCTGCATCCAGGTGTTCTGTCTTGTCCAGGCTCAGTGGTTCCCAAGGTGGAAAGCTTCATTCCTATGACTGGCCATTGCAGTCCCATAGTTCTGCCCTTTGCTCTGAGCCCCAGATCCTGGTTTAAGGGGCAGCTGCTCAGGTGTGCAGAGAGCAGGTTAGAGAGTCTATTACACTGCTCGTCTGCCACCAGGCATCTTGCATGAGAGACAGTCCATTTCTGTTATGATTGGTTCCTGTGCCAGGTACTGTGCTAAGCACCTACTACAAGGAGCTCATCCAGTCCTCCCAGCAATTCATTGATGTACATCTATTCCCATTTTTCTGATGAGAACACTGAGGCCCTGAGACCTGAAGGGATTAACCCAAGGCCACACAGGTAGCAAATGAGTGAGTCTGTATTCCTACCTACATCTGCCTGATTCCAACAGCTTCTCCTCTCTCCCCTCACCTCTGACTTCCTATCAAAATTCGCACCTCCCCCCTTTTGCGCCTTTTGTGCAGAGGCACAAAAGATGAGGAAAAAGATAGTGTTTTACTCCTTGGTTGTTTTTTTGTTGTTGTTGTTGTGGTTTGTTTGTTTGTTTTGGAAAAAAAGGCCAATCATCATAGGATACAGAGCCTGGATCCCACATTCCTCTGCAGAGCACATATTCCAGGTCAGTCTGGAACAGACAGTAAACAGTTGGCATGTGGCCCACATGTATGGTTTATGAAGAGTTTGCTCATTCCTCACCTCAGTTGCCTCTCCCATGAAACCTGAGGTGGATACAGTTATTATTACCCCATTTTAGAGCTGTGGAAACAGGCTCTGTGAGGTTAAATGGCTTGCCCGCCGCCCAGTCAGCCCACACAGAGCCCTGGCACCAGACCAGGGCCGTCCTCTCCAAGCCTCCGGCTTTGCACATACCACATCTGGGACCATTTAACCAAAGGAGTTAGGTTTAGGTTCTGTTGTGAAACGACTAGGTTGTTTTCTCCTTTTCATCCTTTCCTGCAAATAATATTTCAGGATCCAAAACTCTATTCATTTGTGCCCCTCTTACACTCATTCTCTCTTTTGGTGTGCCCACAGCTGTAGTCCAGGGCCGTCAAGGAAACAGGACATAGAGTTGCCCCTTATGGTCTAATGACACGAAATTCAGAAACCATAGTGTCGAAATTTTGTCAACAACCCCTGCAATTGTATATTTTTGCTCTATTACTATTTGCCTTACACATATCACTGAAACTCAAAGGCATAGTCAAGGTTTAAATATACGTACACACTGTAACACACAGACACTATGTATTTTTTTGTATATATATACACACACACACACATATATATACTATGTGTACGTATGCGTATAAAATTTCCATGACTTTAAACAGTATTTTTAACCCTTGCTTTAGACAACATTGCTTCTGTGCTAAGATTAGGGTAGGAAGAATCCTTTGGTCAAATGATTTCCTTTCCAAAGGGATGACCAAGAATCTAGACAGTAAATGACTTGAGGGGTCTGTGATTTGACTTGATGTACTAAGTCCCCACCGCTGGCAGGAGGAGTAAAGGAGTTCTCAGCCTTCTGACAGCCGGGTCTCCATCATCACCACACTCATTCTGGATCTCATTTATTCACCTTTCCACAACAGCCACATACCCCTCCATGAAAAGGCTTTATTTTTATAAAATTATATTTATATGTGTGCATATCTATGTATATATAGATAGATAGATTAGATTAGATTGGATTAGACAATATTCAAAGAAAAAAGTAGCAGTCACCCAAATTTCCCTTACCTAAATGCCACCACTACCAACATTTTGGGATGTTAACATTTCACATCTTGGAAAAGCAAAAAAATTAGATTATGTATACACGTTTTTGTTACTGTTTTTCTAGTGCCTAAAATAAAGGAAAGGTACATGCTATGTGATTCCATTTATATGAACATCATAACAGGCAAAACTAATGCATGGTTATAGAATTCAGGATAGCAGTTGCCTCTGGGAGGGGAGCGCAAAAGAGGCAAGAATTTTCTGGGGTGCTAGAAATGTTCTACTTCTTGATTTCGGTGATAGTGCATGCAACTGTAAAAACTCATCAAACTGTACCCTTAATTCCTGTGTATTTTACTGTAAATTCTTATTCCTCAGTGTACCAGTTTGGATGTATAATGTCCCCCAAAACGCCATGTTCTTTAATGCAGTCTTGTGGGGGCAGATGTATTGGTGTTGATTAGATTGGAATCCTTTGATTGAGTGTTTCCATGGAGATGTGACTCAATCAACTGTGAGTGAACATTTGATTGGATAATTTTCATGGAGGTGTTACCCCACCCATTCAGGGTAGATGTTAATTGGATCACTGGAGTCCTATAAAGGAATTCACAGAAGGAGCGCAGAGCAATGGAGAGCGATGTTTTGAAGAGCAGCTACAGCTAAGAGAGGACAAAATGCCCCAAGAGCAACACTTTGGGGAATGCCATTTTGAAACACAGCCTGGGAGCAAGCAGACACCAGCCACGTGCCTTCCCAGCTAACTTCTGTTAGCTTTCTCCAGTGAAGGTACCCTTTGTTGATGGACACTTTATGGCTTTAAGACTGCAACTGTGTAACCAAATAAACCCCTCTTATAAAAGTCCAGCCATTTCTGGTGTTTCACAAAAAGGCAGCATTAGCAAACCAGAACACTAAGAAAAGAAAACAAAAGGAAAGAATCTTGGATAAATATTACAGCAAAAGACCAAACTGCAGAGGCAGAGAAGAAACAAAAGATTGGGCTTAAAGTATGAGATGCTGAGACAATACCTAAGCCACAGACAATTCCTAAGCTATAAGGAGAGGAATGCTGGACTTCGGTCCCTACATACCAGCCTCTCCCAGTCCCCTCCTCTGCAGGCCCACAGTTAAATCCAAGAGGGCCACATCCTTAAAAGGGTAATGCAATCCTAAGATCCTGCTGAGGAATCATCAACCAGACTGCCCCTTCTCTTTCAATCTTTTTAACCCACCATGTTCATAGTGGGGCACTGTATTTCCCGATGGGGTCAGGACTCCTATGAGCCCTAACAAGGATTTGAGCTAGAGTTAAGTAGCAGGATAGAAGGCCTTAACTGTCAAACAGTTTCTGTTCCAAATCTTTCTCAATCACTGTTTGGGATTCAACATTTCGTCCCTCATAGAAACAATGTTATCATTGGTGGGTCAAGGTTCCAAGTTTCTTCTAAAAAAAACACACAAAAAAATCTATTAGATACCTACTCATAAAAATATGTATGTTTAAACTTGGAAGGAAACTAATGGTATCTGACTTATAGTGGATGCGTGCTTTGGGAAAAATAGGAGGAAAGAAACAATGTATTTTCCCCCAAAGTATACCTGCTATCTGCCAGACTCTATGTTGGCATTTAGGATTCAAAGATGAAAAAATCCCATGATTTCTTCCCCCAAACAGTTTTCTGCCTAGTACATTAAGGTTTCCTTGTAAATAAGTGTGGTAAACTCTTACTAGTGTTGTGATAGAGGTTGTCTGTAATTTTTAAAACAGAAAAATATAAATTAATGTGGGTCGGCAAGGGAAAACAAAATTTTAAGGAGGGAGAATGACAGGACAAGGAGTTAGATAAGGCCTGTAAAGAGACTCTGAAGGGGGCATCTGGGCACTCCAGAAGGCAATGGCCCTAGATCTGGTTCTACCTGAAAACGTATGTCTGTCCTTTGCAGTGCTAAGACTGTCTTCTTAGATTAGAGATGACTGTTTGTTTTTGTCCTTCAAATAACAAAGGGATTAGGAGGTGTAAAACTTGCAATTCCAAAGGAAAAAGAAAGAAAATTAAAAGGATGCATAGATGTAGGCGAAGGATTGGCTGAGGTAGATTTTTCTGAGTGGTGAGAGAAGAAAAAGCATAAACCTCAGTACCGGAAAGAACAAAAAGGCCGATTCCCCATGCTGGCCAGCAGATGGCGAAGTTGACTCAGCACAGTTTGGTTGCGCTCTTGAAAGCAGCGTGGGCTGGGCAGCTCTGTGCCCTCAGAAGAATGTATCTGACCACTTAAATACACTGATCAGGTATTTATAGTATTTTGGGATCATCTTCAAACAACAAATACATGCTGAGCCTTTACCATTTATAGGAAATTTGCAATTGAGCTACAATTAGCCAGATTTAAAAATTTAGTTAAGCATAGTCTTTGCCCTCGAGGTCTGGTTGGGAATGTGGTAAGGGCTCAGATATAAAATCTAGTATGTTTTTTTCCTTCTGATCCTTGAGAAAAGCTGCTGAAGCATATATTTAAGTGACACAAGGCAAGGACACATTTCCTATGTTTCTTAACAAGAAACTTCTGTGGATAGAGGAAGGCTGATATACCAAACAGTTCATTGAGAAAAACAGATATTTCAGTAATTGAAAGGCAGTGGAACATGATGGAAAGGAGGCAGTGGGTGACTGACCCGAGGCAGGTAGAAGGAATATGCTGAGCAAGGGACAGTAAAGGGAACAGCCGTTCATTGAGGGCTCACTAGTTGCCAGATATTTTACATATATTATCACATTTCATTGTCATAAGCCCTTCCAGGAGAGGTATGTGCATCCCCATTTTACAGATTAACAAATGGAGGCTGATAGAGATAAAGTAAAATCTCCAAAGTGCACACTTAGTAAGTGACAGAACCAGGATTTGAACCCTTGGCTGTCTGACTCCTAAGCTCTGATCTAGGGCCATTTTTCATTAGCAAATTGGGGGTAATAACAAAGCAGAGCCTTCGGCCTCACATACAGTTGTTCTGAGATAGAATGTGATTGGGGAGTGAAAATCCTTCATGAAGTGCAGGCCTCAGGCATACATTAATTGTTACAGTAGTTTGGGGAAGTTGTCTATGCCCTTCCTTTGCTGGCCAATCATTCTTTCAACAAATACTTGCACACAGGTACTGTTCTAGGTACTGGGGATATAGCAGTAGACAAACCAGACAAGATCTCTGCCCTCATGGAGCACTGAGTCCTCACTAAGACAGTTTGCTGACTTAAACATGAAGATTGTTTATGAGAGAAGCAGAAAGCTTAAGGTGAACATGGCTGTCTCTATTCACTACTCAGAATATGGGAAATGTGGAAACAACTTAAATGCCCCTTAATGGAGAATTGGTAAGAAAAGTTATGTTGCCTCCATATTACTGAAAACTGTGCAGCTATTAAGAATATGATAGTGGAAAAATCTCCAAGACATGCCATGAAGTGGGGACAAATCAAGTTTAAGATCAATACATAATATAACCCCATTAATGTTTAAAATAAACACAACAGTGTTGCTTCAAGAGAGGAGAGGGGAACTAGAGTGGATTTAGTAATTACTGACTACACCATATATTTCTTTCTTTAATTTCTAACAATGAGAATGAATTCATGTATTCTTTGTGTAATTAAACAAGTCTACACAGGCATGTGGATACAATTTAGTTATAGCAATATGGCTATGGATGACAATTTTTACTCTTTTAATCTCCTTTAACATTGTTTTAATATGTCTATAGAGAGATATGTACACAAAGGTGAGGTGATGCCAAAACACAAAAAGTGGAATTAAAACATGGTGTCCTGGCTCAGAAATCTTGCTTCTCCCCACCCCACCTTCAGTTTACAATGAAACCTTTTTTAAGAGCATCATAGGATGTTGGATAGAAATCCTGGATCTCCCAGTTCTGAGGCACATGTAATTATTTCACAATTAAGTAGCCTCAAGGATCTTTGTGATAGCTTTGATGTCATGATAAGGGCATCATGCCTCTCCCAGCAGTAACTGAGCTTTGGCTGGAGCCAATGTGGGGGTTCTGGTGTGTGAGGGGTAGCTCCCAATAGGGTCCTCCTGATCCTCAAACCAAGCCAAGTGAGCTGGCCTTAGCTTCTGCTCACCTCTGAAACACCAGCTCAGGTATTCTT
>PVKY010003189.1:0-22536 GCA_004027775.1 Bradypus variegatus | reverse complement strand
AGGCAGGCTGTGTCAAGAGGGCTTCACTTTTCTGCCCACAGAAGGTCCCTGAAGTGCTATCAAGGCAGATACTTACAGAAATGTCTACCTATAAGATAAATTATGCTACTTCAGTATATGGCAGAATCAGCTGCAGTTAACTTTTAAAAGGCATTTTTTTTCCTCATACTCCACAGAGAAAAAAAAGAAGATTGGAGTTATTAGCAATTTTTATATTAGCCATCATTTTTAAAGTACATTCCATCTGCTGAACCAGGTACCATGATAAGTGTTTTACATGCATCCCATTGTTTGATCCTCAAAACAAACCCATTTTACAGAAGAGGAAACTAAAGGACAGAAGGACTAGGTATTCTGCCCAAGATGACACAATGGTGAACAGAGACACAATCCTGCTATGTTGTTCTCCCATGCCTATGTCTACCACTGCCACAGGAGGGAAATCACTGGTTTGTAGAATTTTCTGACTTCCATGATGAAAACAGACGCACCAAGGCTCATTTCAAGCTACCAATATGACATCACTGAATGGAGAGTTGGGAGGAAATGCACAGTAACACACCATTATGTAGTATTTCCACCAGATACAACAGACATATAAGTTCAAGAGCTGATAGATAATAGTAAGATGTAGTAAAATAATTAGGATGTGATGAGTTTTACATAAATTTTATCTCAGTTTTTATATAATTTATTTAACTGTAAGTTTACAGAATTTTAATTTTTAATAATGGCTGAATAATTCCTGACAATTTAGCAATTGATTCTAGAAAGCCAATATAAGCTAACTTGAGAACATCATAGACCACACTTGACAGCTTCTTGAGGGAACCTTAAATATAACCTAGACTGAGAGGAAATAGGGAAGGAAATAACATTAAGCTAGAAATAATACGAAATGTCTTCTGTCAGGGAGTCAAAATAAATTCAAGAAACTGAAGCTGGAAATTGGGAGAGAAAACATTTGCTGTTAAACAATTTGACACTTGGACACGTTTGTCATGAGTTTTAGAATTTGGTTCAATAGGCAAAATGACTGGGGGAGACCATGGTGTTGCTTGTATATTGATAATTGTAAAGCTGTAAACAAAATATGAGCCTAATTAAATCTTACAAAGTAAAAACAAAAACAAAACCATGAAATAATAGTCAATGTCAATGCTCTGGGTTTAGGAAAGGTAAGGCTTGGTTTGGACAAATAGAAAGGTATCAAATTAACTCTAAATGTCTTTTAATTCACCATCTATTTTTAAATATTTTGTATTATAGCATTCATACAAAGATTTCACAGTTTCTGAAGACAGAAATTCCCCAAAACTTTTCATATCAGTTCCTTCCTAGTGTGGGGACTCAGAGAAAAGGACCTCGGATGAGACTCAGCTGTGAAATCTAGGAAATTTAGACCAAGAGAAGCTAGGGCTGTCTTGCAGAATCAGGGCAGGCTCAGACACATGACCCCTGGTTCCAGCCTCTGTTTTTTTCCTTTTTTTTTTTGGATTTTTAACTTTGGAACAAGTAAATTGATTTTTTCCTGCCTCAGTATGCATGCCCCCAAAATCCTGAAAATCATACCTATCTGGTTACCTATCAATATGATGAGGATTACAATGATAATTAAGGAATTCAATCCACCTTGACAACTACTGATTGAGCACATAACTTTTATTGTGGTAGTGGGACCACAGTTGTGAGCAAGACAGACAGGGTCCCTGCCGGTAAGGATCTTTCAGTCTACTGGTCAAGCGAAGGATGTTTGTAGAAGTGAAAATCTATATACAACGTATGTAATTCTGTTATTATTTCCTGTTCAAAAACGTTCATTGGCAAAGTTGAGAAAAGAAAAAGAATCCATGAACATTCCAGAACTTGGAGGATTTTCTACAGAGCCTCCTGAAATCCATTCAGCATTACACCTTCAGGCTGGAGGAGCTGTGTTTATGTAATTAAAAGAAAAGGACAGTTACACTGAGATAACGACCTTCTTAATAAAATAGACTGGTCATTAGCACCAGATCCAAAGCCAAGATAACTTCCAATTCTTGAAAGGTTTTTTTTTAATTTTAAGAAACTAAGTAGATGGTTTCATTTCATTACAAATAGCATATAGAAGATAATTATATGGTGAAAAAAAGCCAAGATAAATGCCCCAAAGCCTTTTCCACACTGTCTTACATGACTAATACTGGCGGCAAGGTTAGTTTTAAGTTGGACTCAGGATATTTAACCTTGAAGGTCTGGGTTTCATTAGCATAACAGTAAGTTCTGGCTACTGTACACTCTGTCCAAAAATCTAAAAATCTATTATTACTTGGCTTAATGGCCTGTGTAACCTAATTTAAAATGGGAAAGTGAACTTCAGGATTTTTCTCTTCAGTTTACTGTGAAATTGGTATTAGCATATCATTGTCTTCTTGGCTATCAGTCAGCTTTTATGATTTCTCAAAGGGAGAAGAACCTGCCACATCATGGTGTCTGATTCAAAGGTAGCTGGTTAGACCTGCCAGAGGGGAGACAGGAACATGGTACACTACAGACTGAGAGGTTCCAGGTTTTAGAAAGCACAGAAAATTAAGTTTTAATCTAGGTTCAACATCTTGCTGATGACTCAGTGTGACCTTGAGCATATATCCTAACATATCTGACCTTTATTTGCCTCATCTATAAAATGGGAATAGTAATTGCAGTAGACAGCTCACACTGGGGCTGCCTTCTCTGTAAACACAGTGATGTGGGTGCCCATGGACCCCCCCCCAATGTCTGTATGCTATGTCTGTATCAAGTAATCCTCCCACCCTTACCATAACCAATTAATCCAAAAGTTGCAGCTAGCTCAATATTAGGCAACTCCATTCTCTTTTCTGGGGATGATGTATGGACAGAGACATACAAATCTGGGAGTCTCTGCAACTAAAAGTAAAAATAAAGTAAACACAGATAGAGTTACTGTGTGCCAGACACTGTTCTAAGCTCTCTCTATAAATTAACTTATTTGCATCCTAGAACCAATTTACATACTATATACATGGTATTATTATCACCTCCATTTAACAGATGAGGAAACTGAGACACAAACTTTGAGATGAAGTTCCATTAGTGGTACCGCTCTGAGGAGAAAATGCAGAGTCTTAATGCTGAGGCCCCTGGGGCTGCCCAGGTTCCAACCCTTTCTGAATCTCCGTGGTCCAAATTTTTGGATTCCATATCTTCTTTAGCTATAAAGAACTACCAGCAGTGCTGGGTTGTATACCTGGAGCCTTTCTTGACTTGGGTTTGCTCACAGTAATTCCCAAAATCTCTTCCACATCTGGCCCAGCCTTCAAGGCCAGGCTTTCTGTGCTAAGCCTCTCCAGTGACTCCAGCCTCAGCAACTCTCTCTCTTTCTGACCCCAAAGCACTTTGCCTTCTCTAATGGTATAAAATGGATTCTGCCAGGCATTAGAGCTGGGTGGTCCTCAAGGGGGAAGGAATTTCATACACATTTACTGCTTTCCCCACCCCACCCAAAACACACACACACACACACACACACACACACTACCACCACCAGGACAATCAATGCCTTACAGTTAGCACTCAAGAAGAACTCATTGAAGGAGGAAGACTTTCAAAGGCTTCAAATAAACATGATCACACCACAGCCTCAGAGAAAATTTCTGAGATGAGGCTCTTCTTCAGCTCCATCATTCAGGCTTGAGGGTCAGTTGTAATTCTTTGAGTCAACTGGTTTCAGGAAGCTCCTTCCAAACGTGTAAGATACGGCAGCTTACGAATGCCATCAGGTGACATTAGTTAATTTATATAATTTAAATGCGTGCGCACGCACACACACACACACACAAACTGGAAGGAAGAAGGGACCTGTGTTCCCTTGGTGGAATCAACAGAATTTACCACATTTACTCTGGTAATTTCCCCTGGTGCCAATTTGGTACAAGAAATGGCTTCTTAACCTCGCATGGATCCCGGCAGCCTGCACTGGCTTCACCAGCGCCCAGCGCCCCCTTGTGGCGACTCTGCCCGCGGTGTTCCTGAGGAGCCGCCTCTCGCTGCTGCAGAACGCCACTGCAGCTTCTCAAATTGCAGCGCTGGGTGAGCAACAGGGCCCACAGGAAAAACCTACCTAGTTTGGAAGGTAAAATATCTTACAAAAGGAGCGTCGAGGAAAAAAGACGTTATGAGGAGAAACCACAGTAAAACTCGTTAACTCAAGCCACCATGTATTAGTGTCAATGGGCTGTGATTATGGTGCCTCTGAGAGAAATCGCTCCTCGAAGCCTGATTAAAAACAAGCTGACAACCAACTTCAGCTTCAGTTTGCACCTTTAGTTGCGTGACTGTTAAATCTGCATACCCATTTGGGGAGGTAACTGCAAAATAAGAGAGAAACCAAGACGAGGTGTGAACTTTCCCCCTGTGAGCCCTTATGGTCAAGTCTGGGCTTTCACAAGAGCAAAAATATTCAGCAGAATGTCAGGATTGGTCTGATATGGTAGATTCCTCCTTCTGGCTCCACAAACCTCCACAAACTACCCTCTCAACATGAAACATCTGCTGTTGTCAATATTGTTTTCTAAAAGCTTATTTTTATGTGCTCAAAGTTCTTGAACTGGATTAAATTATTTCATTTTTGTCCCCCTTATTTTATATCTGGTTGATGCAGACTTCTGCAGAGATGAACCTGTTTCGTCTTTTCAGGTACTTGGAGATTTCAGGAAACAAGCTGCCCTCTTCAAATCACACGTTTTTAGCCTGTGGCTAACATACAGGTTCCAAGTTTACCAGCTCTCTAATTCATATTTCTTTTGAGCTTTAACCAAAACAAAGAAACATCCTGTGCCAGTTTGGATATATTATGTCCCCCAAGAAAAAGCCATGATCTTTTAATCTAGTCTCGTGAGATATTGGGATTAGGTTGTTTCCTTGGAGATGTGAGCCACCCAACTGTGAGTGATACCAGAACACATCCCAAAGTCCAACAGCTGGGATTCCACTTCCATGAAAGAAGGAAATCATCAGAAATCATCATCCAGAAATCACCTGTCCAAATCCAGGATTATGTATTTGCCAACATTTCCAAGAAAATGTTCAAAAATATAAATGTATCTTTATTGCATATCCACTTTTTGTGTGAGCCCTCTGCTTAGGGAGAAGGAAGGCAAACCCAGGTGCAATTATGGTGAATTGTACAAGTCAACTGCAAGAAAACAGACTAAAGGGGCTGCAGAATTTAGAGGAGAAAGGAAAATAAATTAAATTGACTAGTCAAGAGCACCTGGATGGAAGGTTGGACTTGAACTGGGACTAGAAGAGTGCATAGGCTGTAGATCAGTAAAATAGCCTGGGGGAAGAACATTCTAGAGGAGAAAGTGACGAAGATGGGAAGAAGTGCAGTGAGCTCCTGGGGCTATGAGAATGGCTCCATGAGAGCTGAAGGAAAATGTTGCCCCATCCTGGGAAACAAGGTTTGGAAAAAAAGCAAGATTGTGGACCATCATAGGAGGACCTTGAAACTGCATTTTGTGATTTAAAGTTGATATACAGACTTTTTAAAAGATTCCTCATCTCTCTTCCCAAGCAGACTAGTTGCTTTTTACACTTTGAAATATATTTTTATTTAAATCTGGACATTTAACTGAGACATTAGCAAATATTTATTGAGTGTTGGCATGTGCCAGGAGCTGTGCTTGGGACTGGGGATTGACAGATGAAAGACCTGGTGACACCCTCAGCCAGCTGAGAAGCAGTGACTTAGTCCTCATTCCCTTTCTTCTCCTAGTAGCGCTGAGTGCCTGTCAAGAGTGATCTGAACCATGGCTCCCTCCACTGATCTGCATTCCTGCAGCAGTTTGTGAGGAGAGCTCTTTAAATCACATCTGCCACAATGTCCTTCGGGCAACACCTGGAGTCTCCAGGGTAGAAGCAGCCTTCAAAGAATGACTTCAATCAATTCCCTCATGTCTGTGTGGCCCACTCCCTTCACCTCTTCCTCTAACTTGGTCTTCTAGAGACAGGAGAAGGAAGTGATCAGGAGCTGGAACTTAAGTGCTGGTCTGCTTTGGCTTGCTTTGTATCTCCTCCATCTGCTGCCTCTATGACCCTGGGCTACATATAAACCTCTCTAAGTTCCTAAGCCTCATTTTCCTCTTATGTATGTTCTTCCTAAACCTCTGCACTTCCACTGCTACCCTCAATCTCATTTTAAGTTTAATCAAAATTATACATGTACAAACTTTAATAAGCCAAGAAATTCTACAAGTCATCTTACAAAAACAGAATTCCCCAACCCTCCCTTTATTATTCCACTTCCTCCTCCCCAGATGTAGCCACCTTCAATGTCATTGTATTTACCTCCATATCTCTAAATAGAGTTGCCTATAGTGCTAGGTCATGATTGGTCAGTTTTAGGCATTATCTATTGACTTCCTACTTTGGAGAATGAGGATGTAGCTCTTTCACTATCTCACTTCCTCCACCTGTACACATTCCTTGTCCCCACCCCCACCATCCTAACAATCCACTAATTTTTTTACTGATAATCAGTGTTTATATCATTATGATTCTGTAAACCTGTGATTTTTCAACCTGGCTCAGTAACATCCCTTGAGAGGGAATTTGAAATGTACAGCAGCATTTGGTTTGTCATGGGGGATGAGGGTATGGTGTGCTGGGGTAAGAGGCATTTAGTGGGTGAAGGTCAGGGATGCTAAAAGTCCTGCCATGTGCAGGACATTGTTGCTCAACAAAGAATTATCGCACCAGAAATGCCAATTATTTCCACTGAAAAGCAATTAACACTATTTTCTGTGAGCCATGCCAGTATACTATAGTGTCCTTAGAATTAATAATTGCCTTGATGTTTTCAATTTAATACTCTGGGGGCTTTTATAATTGTTTCTTTGTTCTTCACAGTCATGTGTCTTGGTCTGTTTTCATCCATTTGGGGGGGGCATCTAGGGAACTCTTTCAATCTGGAGATTCCTGTATTTTATTCCAGGAAATTTTCTGAAATTATTTCTTGGATGATTTCCTTCCTTCTATTTTATTTGATGTCTTCCAGGAATGCATGTTATTTAAGTATTGGAATCTCTAGCTCTCTGATTTTCTTTTTTCCCCTGCTTTTTATCTTTTCATTTACTCTATTTCCAAGGAGATTTCAGCATTTTTTTCTAACCTTCCTACTGAGTTGATGACTGTTTTGTTTTTTTGTTTGTTTCATCAAGCTATCAGTTCTTTCATGTCCCAAAATCTTTCGGTTTTCCAAATGTTTCTTTTTGATAGAATTGTGTCCTTGGTTCATGGGTGCAATATCTTCTTTTATCTTTCTAGGGAAATTAGTAACAGAGAATTTGTTTGTTTTTACATATTTCCCTTGTTAAAAATCTTTTTCCTCCATTCTGCTTCATTCTATTCATGATATTTTATTGGGGGGGGGGTAATTGGAATCTGTCTTTCATATTTTATATTATAATATAAAATATTGAGCCCAAGTATCTGACAGCCTTGGCTGTCTGTGAATACTTTAGTGGGCACTAAAAAGCTGGTTAGAAACTCTTTATACATTCACAGGGCTTCCTGATGATGGGCTTTCTCACAATGTAATATATCTGGACCTTTTCCTTAGAAACCCCATTTCAGTATCTTACATCTTTTCTCAAACCAGTGAAATCTCTCAAGAAAGCACTTTTCCAATATCCTGCCTGGAGAGTATAAGTTTGGCTGTCAAATTTTGGAGAATGCAGTGGAGTCCCAACTTACTGAATGTAAACTTTCACTTAATCCCCGTTTTCATTCCGATATCCCTTCTCTTATATATGCCTGTTGTTCCCAGTCCAGAGACCTTAGTTTTTGCCCTCTCCAGAGAATGAATCTCTAGTCTTCTGCAGAGGTCAGGAAGGTGCAATCACCAGCTACATGGAATGGGGGGAGTTAGTTTGAAGGTTTATTAACTTCTTAAATAGATCTTCAACAAATGCTTCTGTTTTTACTCCATCTTGACCCCACTTCCGGATATATCTGATTCTGGTGACTCCTGAGCCTTTCTGCCAGGGCAGGGATGATGGAGGAAGACATGTCTGCAGCATAAATCAGACGTTTCTCTGCTTTCCCCATTACCAGCTTAGAAGTCAGCTTTTTCTCATGTCTGGCAAGTCATATATCACTCATCCATCTGTGTTTCAAGCTTCCAAATTTGTGCTATCGTCATTTTTTCTTCTATTTTCATTGTACTAATGGGTTTGCCTTTTTATTTAAAATTGCTAGAGTTATTTTAGTGGGTTGCTTGGAAGGAAACAGAAATTAATGGATAAATTCAATCCACCATTATTTTAGAAACCCTATAATCAATTCTTTACACACTAGCTAAAGTGATCTTTTAAAAATGCAAATTGGATCATATTATTACCTTGAACCCAGTCTTTCTATGGTTTTTCATCACCATTATAATAAAATCCAACCTCCTTTCTTCGGCTTACAGTTCACAAAACTCTATATTACCTGGACCTCGCCAAATCTTTGACCCCATCTTCTACCCCCTTTCCCTTAATTACTAAGTTCTAGTCATATTGTCCTTTTTGTTACATATACCACGCTATTCCCACCTCAGGGCTTTTGCACTTGCTATTCATCCTGTTGGGACAACTTTTCCCCAGCTCTTATGGTAGGCTCCCTTTTGAAATTCAGACCTCAACTGAAATATCACTTCCTTAGAAAGACCTTCCTTGACCACCCAATATACAGTCACTTACTATCATATCAGCTTGTTTTAATTCTCTGCCCAGCATGTATCACTATTTGGTATCTTTCTTGTTTGCTTGTTTGTTTGTTTGCTTTGTTTATTATCTGTCTCACTCAACAAGAATACAAGGTCAGTGAGAACAGGAGCCTTGTTTTCTTATTCACCCTTTCATCTTGGTACCTAGAGCAAAAATGCCTGATATATAATAGGAGTTTGATAATATTTGCTGAAAGAACAAATGAATAAATTCTTTTATTTACAGACTAGCCGAAATAGACCCTATTCAAAGACTCAAAAATTTAAAGTGCTGAAGACTTTCTTCTTAGGCTCCCTCACTTTACCAACTGACATGATGCTTCTACCAAGTATCCCCAACTGCTTGCAAACTTTGCTCTAAGCCTCTGCTTGGCATCACGCCTAAGGCCATTCTTCTCCCAGGTTCACAGCCTCTGCTTTGGTACCATCTTCATCATAAACTCTTGAGAACCTTCCCAAGAGCCTGGCTTAGTTAGAGGCTGCCAGTTTCAGCTCAGTAATCTGCTTGAACTAGGCATGGCCCATGGAGATGGAGAACAGCTTATGGAGTGAGGATTTGGTTCTTTTGACTTTCAGAAGTGGCCCTGTTTTGTCTTCTTCAGGTTTGGAAGGAAAACTTTTGAGCATGGGAAGGTTAGAATGATTGGAAACGATGCCTCCATGCTACTGTAGACCACAGCGTGACCTTCAAAAGCCTACCCTCCTCAAAACTACTACTGGAATCATCTACCTTCCATAATTAATGGGTAAGGGTACTTCCAGAAAAGCCTCTGATTATCAGGGCAACTCTCTCCCATGATGTATTCCAATGGATGTATCACATATCAGTTCCTTTCTCTTCAGGCTCTATTTATGGTACTCCAACTTCTAAGGCTGTGTTTGCATTGATCAAAGCAGTACCATCTGGTTATACTGATATTGTAGAAGAAATAAAACATCATCTCCAGCTGTCAGATAATAACTGCTGTGTTTGGTGGTATGCAATCAATCACTAATGCAGAGGTAGATTATATACCTATTTAACTTAACCCACAGCAGCTGGGGGTAGAGAGGACAAAAGGTTCTTGAGTAGGGAAAGAATTTCATGCATGTGATTAGTGTGTCTAAGAGACATGTATTTAAATAAATGGTAACTTCAATAATTCTTCCAAGTCTTGTATCAAGACATCAAGGTAGCCTTTTATGAGGAAGCTAGGATTCTAGCAATTTGTTACCTAACATGGATATATTCTTTCCTGATGACCCAGGTATTCCCAACCTGGCAATTCTCAATGAAGGACACCGATCCTTTAAGCCTCTTCTGTGTCTTGTGCCTTTAATTGTACTTTATTCACACCTTCAACAAAGCATTTACTGCAGTGCTTTACAATTAGTCATCTATTTCTTTGCTTCCCCTACTAGACTGTGAGTTCCTTGAGGTCTTATTCATCTTTAATAATAATAAAAACACTTTATATCCCCAATAAATGTTTAGGAATTCATTAATAATCAACTGCTACAATGAATCCAGACAATAACCATAACAAAACTATGAAAACTTTTTGACAATCTAAAAATAAAGTAGTAAATATAGCCAACAGTTTAACTAATTTTAAGTAATAAGTAGCTATGTACATTTTCAAGAAAGTGGGAAAGAAAAGCCTACAGAATGGGAGAAAATATTTGGAAACAATATATCTGATAAGGGTTTAATATCCATAATATATAAAGAAATCTTACAACTCAACAACAAAAAGACAACCCAGTGAAAAAATGGGCCAAGGACTTGAATAGACATTTCTCAAAAAAAGACATACAATTGGCCATAAATACATGAAAAGACACTCACCAGCCCTAGGGAATTGTAAATCAAAACCACAATGAGATACCACCCCACCTTTTAATAATGGCTGTTATTTAAAAACAGAAAATAACAAGTGCTGGTGAGTATACACAGAAATAGGAACTCTCATACATTGTTGGTGGGAATGTAAAATGATAGAGCCGCTGTGAAAAACACTTTGGCAGTTCCTCAAAAAGTCAAACATAGAATTACTATATGTCCCAGCAATCCCACTTCAAGATATCTACCCAAAACATTTGAAAACTGGGACTGAAAAGATATCTGAACCACCAATGTTCATAGCAGTATATTATTCACAGTAGCCAAAGGTAGAAGCAACCCAAGTGTCCCTCAACAAATGAATTAAAAAAAATGTATATACCCACAATGGAACATTATTCAGCCATAAAAAGGAGTGAAGCTCTGATACATCCATACAGCATGAATATACCTTGGAGACATGTTGAGTAATATAAGGAAAACACAAAAAGATGGATATTGTATGATCTCACTTATAAGAAATACCTAGAAAATTTATCAAAAATTCATCAAGACAGAAAATAGCATACAGGTTATAAGAGGTGGAAGAGAGGAGGATGGGAAGTTAATGCTTAATGGGTATAGAGCTTCTGTTGGGCTGATGGAAAAGTTTTGGTAATGGATGGTGGTGATGGTAGCACAACATTGTGAATGTAATTAATATCACCAAATTGTATACATGAAAGTGGTTAAAATTGGAAATCTGATGTTGCATATATGTTACCACAATAAAAATTTAAAAAGGAATTATAATAATAAGTAGCTAGTAAACAACCTTAGCAGTCATGTGCTAGACACAGAATGGAAAACTGAAATAGCATTTGGCAGAAATGGTACACTTTCTTTGAAAATTGCTTTAGAACATTCAGGATCTACTGGTGACCATGAGAATGGGAAATACACTGGGAAGTCATAATTACAGTGAGGTTTTGCTACACTCTACCAGCCTTCCCAGTGGCAATCCCAAACACATTGGAACCGTAGAAAACAACCACACATTTTAAAGGCCTACCATCATTTCATTATCTACAATCATTTCCCCTTTTCTCCTCCCACACACAAAGCAATTAGAAGAGAGAATCCTCACCTTAGCAACCATCAGATATTGTACAATGATTGCACTGTAGCTCATATTTACTGTGTTGCTCAGATCCCGCTAGAGACAGAATGAATTAGTGTGCCACTTCTCCCATATAACTCAAAATTCGAACACACTTTGTTCAGCTGCCAGAAATAAGTGTTTTTTTATTTTAAAATTTTAAGAAGTATCTTCTTTCAGAATCTTCACATTTCACAAGGATAAAGAATACCCTATTTCCCAGCTACTTATTTCCTACAACACCTACTTTTTCAGGCCTGAAGATTCAATAAGACTCATTTATAAGATGCACATCCAATCAAGCTCCAAATTTATGAACACATTAGAAAAGAACAATTAGGGGCATAAGCCAGCCCCTCTCTTGAGCTTGGAGTTTATAAATACATAGAATTTTATTTTATCTTGTTAAGACAGCTAAGGAGTTTCAAAGGAATTATTTAACTTAATATCCAGTCTGCAGTTGTGAATCCTGTCTATAAAGGCAGTCTCTTTTGAGTTGGAGGTAAGATCTTGCCTTCTACTTTGACAAGAAAACAAGACCACTGGACTTGAACATAAGTGATGGTACAGACTTCCTACTCAGAAAGTCATCTTAAGTCATGTATGCCTTCCTAAAGTCAGCTAAGGCCAAGCAAGGTACATTTCAACTTACAATGAAGAGAAGTAGAACCTTTCAGTGTGTAGTTTCCCTGGGAGAAATCAGTGGGCATTGTGCCCATGGCAGCCCACACCAACCAACATGGGAAATTAGATTTCTCAGTCTTGCTGCCTGTTGCTACTTTTAATTATCTATACATGTAAAGCATGTAGGAAAGTCACAAATACTTTTTTTAAAAAAAACTCTGCCATTTCTTTCAAATCATACTCCTCGGAAAATTTCACCTGAGCTATGACTAAGCAAGATGTGCTGCTCTTTTCCTCTCCTTAACCTTTATTCACTCTCTGGTGCTAACAAATTCAAAACTAGCCAGAGTTGGGCTGGGAGAAAAAAAGTAGAAGGTTCAAATGAGAGTAGCTGGTTACTTGCCCCTCTTAAAAGTTATTCTCCCAATGAGTGTAAATGCTAAATGACTTTAAACTCATTAACTATTTGCACCTTACCTGGCATCTTCCCTCAGGTAACTCAACTGACATTTCAAGCAGTGATACCCACAAAATACATACAGTTAATTCACGGATTCCTACTCCTGCCCTTCCTCAAAGAAAGACACGAAAATGGGAAGATTTCGAGAGAGACAGAAGATCAGAAAATCATCTTCAATCAAGCCAATCTTCTAAAGTCAGCCTTGGTCGTCCCAGTGTAGATTTCAACTTCGATTGAAATTTGCTTACTGAGTTAGAGTGGAGGAAAGAGAATAAGCAGGGGAACCAGACAAAACAGTCTGCCTCCTCTGTTCATGTGAAATTAGAGCACCAACCTCTTGCACTCCTGTACAGAGGCGTTCAAAATGTCAGGAAGCTCCCAGGAGCTGGTCTGCAGAAAGATAAACTTACCTTGGGCAAGAGCAAGGGATAGTTCTCTTTCCAGAACTTGCAATTTAAAAGCTAATTCGGTGCTTAATACACAGAGGACAATCACTCAATAAATGCTATTGACTGACAAATAACTTGAAACGCAGTGTGAATACTCCTGGAATTGATGGTTTCTTAACTCCTTTCAGACTGTTCTCAGATTGGCATTTGAAACAGCAACCTGCTCCTCAGGATTTCTCTTTTAAAGACCTTAGTAAGATCTTTATGGATTCTTTTAGACCTTTGAGTCTTGGGTCAACCCATCTAAGATCACTAATGTGAATGTAGGAGTTATGTCTTCTAAGATTTAACACAATCCTTCTTCAAACTGAGTTGACAGTCACTGAGTAGTAGTTCACATGGCGAACTACTCTCCTTCCTCTACTTCCAACTGATGTACCAGCTGCCCTGGTTAAGTAGCAGTTTCCAAAACTTACCAACTGCTGCCCACCTTCTCTTCCCCCAAGTGCTGCTACCTCCAGTCTTATCCTCTCACCTGTAATTTTTAGATGTGTTGAGCAGCGTCACCAGAAAAATAACATTACAGCCTTTCCCCTCTTCTTCCTGTTAAAGTTAATTCTGTCTTTGTGAGCATTTTTGGTTTCACAGAAATAGGGCAATGAGTGAGAGGAAGAGTTAAAAGCATTCAAAGTGGAGTGAACCAATGTACATTGGAACTGGCTGAGAATTACTGGACAAAGAGTACAGACTCGATACAGAAGATGAGATGGGAGAGGCAGAACAACAGGAGCCATTGGAAAGAGGTGGGTTTTTTTTTGTTTTGTTTTTTGGCAGTTGGGGGTAATGATGGAGAGAGTGCAGATAAGGGAAGAGAAAACTTTTTCTATTTTTTTTTTGGCAGAATAGATAAAAAATATATGATCCATTGTTCTAGTTTGCTAATGCTGCCAGATTGCAAAACACTAGAAATGGATCGGCTTTTATAAAGGGGATTTATCTGGTTACACAGTTGCAGTCTTAAGGCCATGAAAGTCCAAGGTAATGTTTCAGCAATCAGGTACCTTCACTGGAGGATGGCCAATGGTGTCTGGAAAACCTCTGTTAGCTGGGAAGGCACGTGGCTGGCATCTGCTCCAGAGTTCTGGTTTCAAAATGGCTTTCTCTCAGGATGTTCCTCTCTAGGCTGCAATTCCTCAAAAATGTCACTCTTAGTTGCTCTTGGGGCATTTTTTGTCTCTTAGCTTCTCTGGAACAAGAGTCTGCTTTCAAAAGCCGACTTCAGACTGTCTCTGTAAGCTGCAGCTTCTCTCTCAGCTCCTGTGTGTTCTTCAAAGTATCCCTCTTGGCTGTAGCAAGCTCGTTCCTTCTGTCTTAGCTTATATAGTGCTCTAATAATCAAGACCCAAGCTTAATGGGTGGGGCCACACCTCCATGGAAACTATTCAATCATAGTCATCATTCACAGTTGAGTGGGGCACATCTCCATGGAAACTCAAAGAATTACAATCTAATCAACACTGATAGATCTGCCCACACAAAATTACATCAAAAGACAATGGCATTTGGGGGGACGTAATACATTCAAACTGGCACATCCATCTATACCCTGTCCAGAAGAGACTCATTCCAGACCCAAAGACACAAACAGGCCAAAAATGAAAGGATGGAAAATGACACTCCATGCAAGCAATAGCACACATACGTGAAAAAAAGCTGGGGTAGCAATACTAACATTAGACAAGACAAATAGACTCCAAATGTAAAAAATGGTATGAGACAATGAAGGGTACTATATATCAACAAAAGGGGCAATTCACCAAGAAGAAACAACCATCGCAAATATTCATGGACCTAATCAAGGTGCTCCACAGTATACAAAGCAAATACCAGCAAAACCGAAGGGAGTAATAAACCACCCCACCATAACAACAGGAGACTTCAAAACACCAGTTTTCTCAACAGACAAGAATCCAAACAGAGGGTCAACAAGGAAACAGAGAACCCAAATAGTGCCATAAATGAACTAAACCCAACAGATATATGTAGACTGTTGCACCCCAAACAGCAAGATATACATTCCTCCCAAGCACTCCTGTAACACTCTCCAGGATAGACCACATGCCCGGGCGCAAAACCCACTGGTGGTAAAGGTGGCCATGTTCCCTGAGTTGGTGCCGGTTAACTGGTCAAGGATCCCTGAGGGCAGATGGCATCGCTGCAGATGAGCAGCACAGGAGCCTGGACTGAATTCTGCTGGAATCACTGCACACTTTTTACTCCCAATACTGTTTTCCCCGCAGGTCAGCCTGACCACCTGTCCCTGGGCCACCGACCGAAGCGTGGCTGATCAGCTCATAGGCGACCCAGTCGAAAGTCAAACTGTGCAACAAGGAACTTTACAAATCAAGCATTCTTCCCATTTACCTTTTCCCAGGCAGCTGTCGCCATACACGTACCCACCGTTGGTCAGGATAAAGTGCAAAGTACTTCAGGGAAGTTCAAAACAATGATTACAGAACCCCGGGCTACGTGACTGAGTTCAGGAGGCCGGAAACAGGATGTGAAGGCGGCAACCCCGCGCCTGCGCACACGGTGTCGGAGGACCCGAGGCCCGCGCGCTAGGTGATGAGGTGAGCTATTATTAGGCCGTGAGTTGCTGAGACAGGAGCAAGTGGGCAAAAGATTTTAATAAGTTTTGCTCTGTCTTAAGAATGTTTGGGGGAATCATTCACAATACTCCAACTGTGGATGTCAGGTTGCTCTTCCTTTGAATGCCACACTGTGCCAACCCTGGGCCTACAGGGAGCTCACCTTTATGAGCCGTCACAGGTATTGCAGTCTTCCCCAAACTAACCCACCAGTTGGGAATGTATTTAAATAAATAATGTCTTCTTATTTGTCTCAACATTGGTTAGTAAGAAACTCCTCCTTAAAATTTAGTTCCATAGAATCTGAGTGTTTAGGTAAGACTTTAGAGTAAACCGAATCCCATCCTGATAAACTTCATATATTAAAAATGAATGTGAAAAAAAATTAAAAATTAAAAAAAATGAATGTGAGACTTTCTTAAGGTTTTATTGATTTATTGATTGAATTTAGAATTTGTAGATGTATTTTATATGTCTATTTCCTGTATAATAGACTCTATTCAAATCCCAAAACTCTCAAATTATCCATTCATTCTTTTTTTCATAGCAGCTTTATTGACATATAATTCACATTCCATACAATTTACACATTTAAAGTGCACAGTTCAATGGCTTTTAGTATATTCACAGAGTTGTGCAACCATCACCACAATCAATATTAAACATTTTCATCACTCCAAAAAGAAACCACATACATTTTAGCTATCATCCCCCATTCCCTCCTTCTCCCTACCTCTAGGCAACTACAAATCTACTTTTTTACTATAGATTTGCCTGTTTTGGACATTTCATATGAACAGAATCTTATAGTATGTGGTTGTTTGTGCCTAACTTTCATGTAGCTTAATGTTTTCAAGGTTAATCTATGTTGTGGCATGTATTAGTACTTCATTCCTTTTTATGGCCAAATAATATTCTATTGTATGAACATAATGCATTTTGTTAGCACATTCATCAATTGATATACATCTGGTTTGTGATGGTTACTTTTATGCATCAGCTTGTCAAGATTTTGGTGTCCAGTTGTTTGGTTAAACACTGGCCGAGAAGTTGCTATGGAGGTATTTTGTAAATGTGATTAGCATCTACACTCCACTGATTGCAAGCAAAGGAGATTATCCTCAATAATGTGGGTGAGTACCATCCAATCCACTGGAAGCCATTGGAGCAAAGAACTGAGAATTCTAGGAAAAAGAAGAAATTCTACTCTGCCTCAAGACTATACCATCGACTATTCTCTGAGTTTCCAGCCTGCCGATTTCCCCTATGGATTTCAGTTCAAGAATTCAATATCTCTCTTAACAAAATTTCCAACCTTCCAGCCTTACCGTACAGTTCTCAGACTTGCCAACCCCCATAACTGAGTGAGCCAATGTCTTAAAATATATCCTTTAATATATACCTGATATTATATATATGTTTGTGTGTATATAGCTATAGATATAGATGCATACATTTATCTCCTGTGGGTTCTGTTTTTCTGAAGAACCCTGACTAATCTGTCCTTTGGTTATTAGAATAGTTCTGCTATGAACATTCATATAACTTTTTTAAGTAGACATATGTTTCCATTACTTTTAGGTATATACTTAGGACTGGAGTTGCCAGGTCACATGGTAACTGTTTAACATTTTAAGGAACTGCCAGAATGTTTCCCAAAGTGGCTGCACCATTTTACATTCCCACCAGCAGTAGGAATAAGGGTACATAAGGATTACAGTTTTTCTACATCCCCCATCACATTTGACATTATGTGGCTTTTGCAGTATAGCCATCCTAGTAGGTGTGAAGTGGTTGGTATCTCACTGTGGTTTTGTTTTGCATTTCTTTGATGACTAATAACATTAAACATCTTTTTATGTGCTTATTGACCACTTGTATATTTTTTCTGGACAAATGTCTTTTCAAATTCTTTGCCCATTTTTTTAGCTGGATTATTTGTCTTTTTATTACTGAGTGGTAAGCATTCTTTATATATCTGGATATTAGATGCTTATCAGAAACACGGTTTGAAATATTTTCTCCCATTTTGTAATTGTCTTCACTTTCTTGAGAATGCCCTTGGAAGCACACCAATTTTTGATTTTGATAAAGTCTGACTTATTTTTTTGTGGATTGTAATTTTGGGATCATATCCAAGAATCCATTGTCCATATGGTTTCTTTCATCTAAGAGTTTTATAGTTTAGAGTTTTAGCTCTTTGATCCATTTCAAATTCACTGTTGTATATGGCATGAAGTAGGTAGAGCTCCAAATTCATTCTTGTTCACAAGGCTAGCCAGTTGTCCAAGCACCATTTATCTAAAGTACTTTTCCCCAATGAATTTTCTTGGCACTCTTGAAAAAGTCAATTGACTGTAAATTTGAGAGTTTATTTCTGTACTCTCTATTCTATTTCTCGGACCTATGTGTCTGCCCTTATGATTTTCTACATACAAGATCATGTCATCTGCAAATGGAAAGTTTTATTTCTTCCTTTCCAATCTAGATGCTTTTTATTTCCTTTTCTTGTATGATTGCCCTGACTACATCCTCCAGTACAATGTTGGAAAGACATGGCAAAAGCAGACATCCTTGTCTTGTCCCTGATATTAGGGGAAATACATCCAGACTTTCATCATTAAGTATGATGTTCACTATGAGTTTTTCATAGACTCCCTTTATCAGGATGAGGAAATTCCCTTCTTCTGCTAGTTTGTTGAGTTTTTTTATTATGAAAGGCTGTTGGATTTTGTCGGATGCCTTTTCTGTGTCTATTGAGATGACTATGTCTTTTGGTTTTCATTCTGTTGATGTGGTATAGCATGCTAATTGATTTTCAGATATTAAACTGACCCTGCATTCCTGGGATAAATCCCACTTGGTCATGGTCTGTAATCCTTCTCATAAGTTGCTGGGTTCTGCTTGCTAGTATTTCTTAATGATTTTTGTGATTTAATGATTTTAATGATTTAGTGATTTTAGTGATGATTTTAGTGATGATTTTAGTGATTTTAGTGATGATTTTAGTGATTTTAGTAATGATTTTAGTGATTTTAGTGATGATTTTAAAGATTTAGTTATTTTAATGATTTTTGTGATCTTAATGATTTTCTTAATGATTTTTCTTTCCTTGTGATGTCTTTTTATGATTTTGGTATCAGGGTAATGCTTCATGGAATGAGTCAGAAAATGTCCCCTCACCTTCTACACTTTTGGAAGAGTTTGTAAAGAATTAGTATCAATTTAGTTTTTAAATGTCTGGTAATGATTCATTAATTTGTTAATTTTATTCATAAATATTTACACAGGTGCAAGGCACTGTCATAAGCACTGGGATACAGTGGTAAATGAGTTCTTGCTCTCAAGAGACTAATATTTCTGCCAATTTTGAAAGACTATATTGTTTAGCTAAATGAAACTTGAATATTCAGTTTAGTTGGGACATTCCTCACATTAATTTAAGGTTCAACAAGCAATGACAGCAAAAAGCATGAGGTAAGTACTGTGATTTCCATGGCTCCACTTAACATAAAATGGTCTTTCTTGGGCTCTCTCTCAGTATTTCTCTCAGTCTTTCTCCTGATCCTTTACTCTCTTCTGTTCTCACACTCGCTGTCTGATTTTTTTTTCTTCTCTCACCTCTCTCCCTCTCTTTTCCCTTCCTAATTCTAAACTCTGCCCACTGATCCCCACTCTGCTTCCCTATTGAAACCTACTCTCTCAATCTAATACAGAAAAGCTTTAGAATATGGTTAATTACCTAAAATAATCCCTACTATTTGTTAATTAGCAAAGTATCATCTTCCTTAGATAGCAATGCCTCAGTCTTAGAAGTGATGAGAATTGCAGGCCCTGTGGCTTAGGTGGGGGGGGGAGATGAGGGGGTTGTCAAGGGTTTTCTTTATCACTGTAGTTACAACATCTTGACAGTTCCTAGTACGGTATGACTTATTCTGGCCTTGCCTCTAAAGTTTTCCCCCAGGGTTTATAGGAACTTGTTTGTATTCAAAGCAAAACAGCTGGATCTCTGCCACAGATTCTGGGCTGGGCCAAGGTTACCTGAAATCACTGAGGCAGTGAGGAACCTTTCAAATTGCATCCCCCTAGAAGCAGACATGACTTGTCCCACTTCCAAAATAGAGAAGCTTAATTCAACCCGAGGCAACCACATGCTCCCCTTTGACAGGTTGATTTAATACTCTAAGTCAAGACCCTTCAATGTCAGTGTCTAACAACAGTAGTGGTAACTGAATCTTTAAAAACTGACTCTGGGGAAGAAGCAAATCTCTGTAGAGTTAATCACTCACAGCTCTCGTGGTCACAGTCATGGAATTGGTATGATTCTGTCTCTGACAATGCATTCATTCACTGTCTGCTAGAAACATTAGTTAATAAATTATTCTGTGCCGAATAACTGTGAGGATAAGAAGAGACTCTGTTCCCCAAGAGTGCAGACTTAGAGGGGAACTCCCAGTGCAGTGGAAAGTGTAGGATGCCATACTTGCTACCAGGTTACACTCCTCATGCCACCAGAAGACCTAGTAAGAAGACCCTATGATGGTCTGAAGGTATGAGATGCGTACTTCAATAAAATGTAACCAAAATAACATAAACAGGAATATTTCCAGGAAACAGCTACATAACCCAGAATTCCACAAGTTATATAAATATCTACAAGCACCTCTATGTAGCAAGCATTGTGCCAACTGTTAGAATACAATGTTGAGTAAGACACACTCCCCATCCTTTGAACAGGCTAAATGCAGTACAGTACCTCAAGTAAGATACAGCAACTCTGCCAAAAGTGATGGATTTCTAAAAACCCAAAGAAAAACTATGAAACAAAGAAATTACTCTTACAAAATAAACTAAATTCCACGTAAGGCCAATTTACAAATTGACAATGTTCTGTGGAGACTCAAGCTCTCTGGCAATCTCCAAACCAAGGGTCAAATTACCCTTTGATTGATCTTTCTTTTTTTAACCAAAGCGTAACTAGAAAGCCACCTTCCCCAGATTCCCATAGCACTGCCATTCAATTCTTCTAATAATAACAAAGAAAACAGTGTAAAAGGAAATCCCCTGTAGGCCAAAATACATACTTGTATTAGCCCATAGATTTTTTTTGAACTTAGACCATTAGTCCAAACATTTGCCTTGTGCCCAAAGATTGTACAGCAATGCTAAATGCTGGGCAAGAGCAAAGGAAACAGCTAAGTGATGAAGTTTCAGCTTTGGTGGGTATCTGTGCTGGATCCTGCCCCAAGAATCTCATGGTCTAGAGGGGAGTGAAGACATAGCCATAAATAAAATTTTAGATAGAAAGTAAGTCTAGATTAACCTCTGTTAGAGCATGGAACTCACAAAGGAAGATGTAAGATGTGATGAAAATCATAAGATTGATTTTTATATGGTTGTAAATGTATTCTTATTAGTTAAGAATCCAAGCTCATATGTGAGAAGGCTACATGAAAAAAATGGGACAAACAAGGTCAAATATTCAAGGAAACATGTACAAGTTTTTAGGAGTGCTGGAAGGATTGTCTCACCTGAGCTTGAGCCAAGTGCAAGCTTGGCAAGAGAGGAACTCAGGAACGAAAGAAACCACATCCTATAAGAAGGAGTGGGTGAAACTAGAGTTGGGGTGGGCGGTTTACAGTGAAGAAAGCGTCATTGCTCACCACTGCTCTTTAAGCAACCACACACACGCTCTCACCTCCCTTCCCCAGCCACTGGCTTTCTTCCATTTCCTGGAATGAGGCAAGCTCCTACTTCAGGATCTCTACACATGCTGCTCCCTTTAATGCAGTATTCTTTCCATTTTTCTCCCCTAGCTAATAGCCACTCATCCATCAGTTTAAATGTCACCCTTTCAGAACTCCCTTCTCTGAATCTTTATTCTGAAGAGAATGCATTTGTTGGTCCCTCTCATAGTATTTTATACATTCCCTTCACAGCATTTATCACTGTGGGTAGATATTGTAGTGATATATATTTATTCATCTGTCCCCCATACTAGACTACCTAAATGAGGACAGGAACCACATCTGTTTACCTCTGTATATACCCAGTGCCTAACACATAGTAGGGTGCCATGAGATAGATGGTAACTAAATAATAAAGTATAAGAGAAATTAGATCATTTTCATAGATCAGAATTAAAACCAATGGAAAGAAGATTGTGCCAAGACTATAGATAAGAAATTTCTATTTCCTTTTTATAATTTTAATTTATACCATATTAATCAACCATATAAATGAATTATATTTCCTAAACTTTGTGTCCTAATGATTGTGCTATCCAAATAAGGAACTTCCTATGTCAATAAGTAATAAGTCTTGGGTCAGAAATGTTCGAGAGAAAGCAAGCTGACTACTTTGATTCTGAAAACAAGTTGAGCATCTCTTGTATACCAGGTACTTTGCAAGATGTTTAGGATTCAGAAATAAATAAGGTTTCAGATCTCAAGGAGCTCATAGTTAAGGAGCATTCTTAGAAAAAGCATTTAAACTAGGAGATCTATAATAATACAGATAAGAATGTGTTTATCAGGTTACCTTAATCACCTAATGAATTCCAGTGGGACTGACCTCCAAGAAACATCCATTGTGATGGTTTCTAGGAGTCCTTGAAAACAGTATCTTCTTTACTTCTCCAGAGCCTGTAACAGCAGCTGTGACATGGTCATGTGTCAATAGGTGA